>PITA01025693.1:0-23922 GCA_004023965.1 Spilogale gracilis
TAATCTAGGGAGGGAAACGAAACAACAGAGATTTTGAACACAGAAACAAACTGAGGGACTTGGAGGGAGGGGGATGGAGGGATGGGAGAGCCTGGTGGTGGGTACTGGGGACACCTAAAGCGGGGAGCACTGGGTGTGGGGAATGGGGAATGAATCTTGAAACACTGGAAAAAAAATTTAGTAACAATAAAAAAAAAAATTCTAAAAAAAAAAAAAAAAAAGCACATCATATATGAAGACATGATTGGAGTTACTACATTAATTTTAAAATGAATTAGGAAAAGGCCTCTTCTGCCTTGTCTGAAATAACACTATTATAGTCATGTATTTGTATGATCTGTTTACAGTTTTCTAACTCCAAATATGAATAAATGTAATAAAATATGGTGAAATAAAATAGAAGACTAATGCAAAGGCACCACGAAATGAAATGCTAACTTGTGGAATAGAACTATTTCAAGACTCCTCACTCTTCCTTCTTCCCATCACAAGTCTCCTTGACTACTCTAATCTGCCTTTCTACTCTAAACTGAAGTTCAAACACTGGAAAAAAAGAATCTACATCTGCAGACCTTCTTCCTTTTTCCCCATCCTAAGTCTAAGATGATAATAGTTATAAGCCTGAAACAATATATTAATGTGGCAAGTGTGTTTGTGTGCACTTCTGTGTGTGTGTGTGTGTGTGTGTGTGTGTGTGTGTGTGTGTGAATGCCATCATTCCAACTGCCCTGTACATGAATTAAATATAGGAACAATACCTTAGAAATTTCTCCCTTGAAGGAAATATCACATTATTATTTGTAATTTTTTATAATTCCTCCATAGGTTATGACAGTCTTGCTTACTTTGATTAGATGGATTTTGAATAGATGGGAAATAACCTTGGCCTTTTTCCCCAAGTTTCTCTGATTACTAATAACAGCAGCTATTGGATAACTGAATAGGATTAGAGATATCATCTGAGGATGTGCAACAGTTTTTCTCTGATGAAAACAATTTTTTGTGTGCTTCATGAAAAACTGAGCCCAATAGTTATGTGAAGTATTTGGCTCGTGTATCTGGAATTTTCTCCTCCAATTAATTCTCTGTATCTCTACAACAGTTAATATGCTATGGAAGAAAAAAAAAAGGAAATTATTACTTTACTATTCTCATGTGAAGTTTTTTCCTTGAAGATGTCTACAAACACAATGACAGAGAAAGTTAAGAAACTTTCCATTTAAGGTTTGTAGGGGTCAGTTGAAAAAGTTAAACTTAGCTAGTTACTTCACTTTAATAAAACCCAGGGTAGCCACTAAGTGACATAGAAAAGAGTTATTTTTACCCCTGTCTGTAACAACTATCTCATCAGGTTTGGTCATTTGTGTGCCATCGGGATCTTAATTCATTTAGAATTAAATTATGTCAGGTGGAAAGTAAGAAAGAATCAATGGAATTTTGTCCCTGTCAGCATTTATCGCTTTTTAAGATTTTATTTATCTATCTATCTATCTATCTATCTATCTGTCTATCTATCTATCTATTTATTTATCAGAGAGAGAGCGAGAGCAGGAGGAGAGGCAGGCAGAGGGAGGAGACTCCTGTTGCACCTTCTTTGGGAAAAATGTCTGTTCAGGTCATTTGCCCATGTTTTAGATGATTTAGGTTTTTTTTGCTATTGAGCTATATGGCTTTTTTTATATGTTTTGGCTATTAACCCCTTGTCAAGTACATGGTCTACAAAGTTTTTCCCATTGCATATGTTATCTTTTTCACTTTGTTGATGGTTTCTTCACTATGCATAAGCTTTTAGTTTGATATAGTCCTATTTGTTTCATTTTTGCTTTTGTTGCTTTTACTCTAGGTATGATATTTTTTTTCCCTAGGTATGATTTTTTTTTTTAAAGATTTTATTTATTTATTTGACAGAGAGAAACACAGTGAGAGAGGGAACACAAGCAGGGGGAGTGAGAGAGGGAGAAGCAGGCTTCCCGCTGAGCAGGGAGCCCGATGCGGGGCTCGATCCCGGGTCTCCGGGATCATGACCTGAGCTGAAGGCAGTCGCTTAACCAACTGAGCCACCCAGGCGCCCTCTAGGTATGATTTTTTAAAAAAACATTACCACGATCCATGTCAAGAAGATTTTTTTTTTATGTTCTCCTTAGGAGTTATATAGTTTCAAGTCTTTCATATAAGTATTTAATCCCTTTCAGGTTAATTTTTCTGAGTGGTGTAAGATCCAAAGCCTTTCTTTCTTTCTTTCTTTCTTTCTTTCTTTCTTTCTTTCTTTCTTTCTTTCTTTCTTTCTTTCTTTCTTTCTTCCTTTCTTCCTTCCTTCCTTCCTTCCTTCCTTCCTTCCTTCCTTCCTTTCATTAGTTTATCTATTTATTTATTTATGTATTTATTTTTAAAGATTTTATTCATTTATTTGACAGAGAGAAGCACAGCGAGAGAGGGAACACAAGTGGAGGGCTGGAAGAGGGAGAAACAGGCCTCTCGCTGAGCAGAGATCCCAATGTGCTACTGGATCCCAGGACTCCGAGATCATGACCTGAACCAAAGACAGACACTTAACGACTGAGCCACCCAGGTGCCCCCAAAGTCTTATTTTTAAATATTGGAATAGCTTTTAACTAAATGTAGAAAGCAAGGGGTCATCAAACACAAAAATTACACTTCTGTGGTTCTTCATCTTTTAGTTTGTTTTTTCATCACCCTTTGCTAACCTGACTCATTTCCTCTGAACATTTACATATAGACACTTACCTGAACTTGAGATATGTAACTTTTACTCTCTATGAACAGCAGTAAGTGAAAGTTATAATGGCATGAAATATATGGAGATTGTTATAATAATAATGGGATGGAAGGAGATACTAGTATTATTATCCAACATGTAGAATGATTAAATAATATTTAAAATGTTACATTTAAAAGATTGATTAAATTTTATTTTTCTTTATCCTACATTGAAGTTATTTAGTTATAATTAACTATATAGTGGAATCAACTTCAAAGAAATCTGTTTTATTATTGATGTACTTGCATTTTCTGATAGTTGTCAAAGCACTAAATTCCTAAGTGAATAATACCATAGAATTAATAAAAATATAGATTAATATTCAATTATTATTTGCTATATTGATTTGCATTAGTTAATATCTCCAGACATTCATATACCTATTTATACTCACTTATAGTCATGAATTAAAATGTCCTTTAAAAGTCTATAGGAAATGCATTAATATTTGAACTGCAACCAACTTAGGAAGTGCATTAAACTCAATGAGACTTTAGGCTGACATTACTCTGAGATGACATAGCTCACAAGATTTAAGAATTTTATTCTCTCTGACATTAAGTCAAAGTTCTCATTCAGAGTTTGTGAGATTACAGTCCAAACAAATGACCTAGTATTTTTATTCTTTTTACACAATATGGTTTATATTATAGTTAGTACATGTACTTCCAAGGCTTTCTGTACCTTTCAGAAAGAAGATAGACTGTAAATCTTTCCTCCTTGTGCTGTAGATCTAAAGGTGAAGTAATAAAGGCTCCTAAAAGGAAACACTTACTTCTCTGATAATGGCCCCAAAGGTGTACCTTTTACTCAGGAAAACGGCAAGTCAACCTTTCCATGATCCTTTCTCCAGCAATGACACATTCCAGGGTTTTGGACTTCATTCATGATGACTTAACCTAATTTTGGAGAAATAAAAAGAATCTTAAAATTATGAATATATTTTAACTCAATAATCTCTTTCTGACAACTTATTCTAAGAAATGAATTGAAAATATATGAAATGTTTTATATTGTGTGGGAATGTAAATTAGTGTAGCCTCTATGGAAAACAGTATGGAGTTTCCTCAAAAAATTAAAAGAACTACCATATGATCTAGAAATCTCACTTCTTGGTATATATATATAAAAGGAAATGAAAACAGAGTACCAAAGAGCTATCCCTACTTCCATGTTTAGTGCAGCATATTTGCAAAAGCAAAATATGAAAAAAAACCCTAAATGTCCATTTATGGATGATTGTGAATGGATTAAAAGATGTTAATACATATGTATATATATACATGTGTGTGTATATATATGCATGATGATGTATATATGTGAATACATCTGTATACATAACACACATATACACATATATATGTATACATATACATATTCACATTTTCACATATATATAATACACATACACATATATGTATTTACATTTTTCCATATATATATGCATATATATATATATATATATATATAAAAACGCATGCACAGTGGAATATTAGTCATGAGAAAGAAGGTAATCCTGGCATTTGTGACAACAGATGAATCCCGAGGACATTATACGAAGTGAAATAAGCCAGAGAAAGATAAATAAATTCTGCAGGGTATGATATATGGAATTTAAAAAAAAATTAAACTTCTAGAAACAGAGAGTAGAAAGTTGCTGGCAGGGACTATAGGGGAGGTGATGAGGAAAATATAAGTCAGCAAAAGAGTACAAACTTTCAGCTATAAGATGAATGAGGGCTAAATACCTACTATAAAGCATAGTGACTATAGTTGACAACACTCTATTAAAATTTGCTAAGAGAATAGAACTTAGATGTTTTCAGCAAAAAGAAAAGATAGATGAGGTGGTGAAAATGTTAAGTAACTAGATAATGGGAATCCTTTCACAATGTATATGTATATTAAATCACCATAATGTACACTTTAGATAACATGCAATTTTTATTTGTCAGTTTTACCTCAGTAAACTGGAGTAAATGTTTTACAAAACCATTTCCCCATCACTTATAGTAAAAAAAAAAAAAATTATTTACCCAAAATTAATGAAGCATTATGGTTGAACTAAGTGTTTGTGGAGACTTTCTAATATGATGAAAATGCTTAGCATAATACCCTCTAGTTCCATCCAACGTCATTGCAAGTGGTCAGATTTCATTTCCATTTTTTTCCCAAAGATTTTATTTATTTATTTATCTAAGAGAGAAAAAGTGAGTGAGAGAGAGCACGAGAGGGGAGAAGGTCAGAGGGAGAAGCAGACTCCCTGCAGAGATGGGAGCCTGATGTGGAACTCAATCCCAGGACTCCAGGATCATGACCTGAGCTGAAAGCAGTGGCTTAACCAACTGAGCCACCCAGGCGCCCCAGATTTCATTTTCTTTTGATGCCTGAGTCCACTGTATATACATACCAATTCTTTTCCACTCATCTGTTTATGGACATCTGGGCTCTTTCCATATTTTAGCTATCATGGACATTGCTGCTATAGACATTGGGGTGCAGGTGCCCCTTTAAATCACTATGTTTGTACCCTCTGGATAAATACCTAGTAGTGCAATTGCTGGGTCACAGGGTAGCTCTATTTTTAACTCTTTAAGGAACGCCCCTACTGTCTTCCAGCTTTCATCCCCAGAGAAAGACAATTATCATATGATTTCACTCATACGTGAAAATTAAGAAACAAAGCAGATGATCATTAGGGAAGGGAAGGAAAAATAAAATATGAAATCAGAGAGGGAGACAAACCATAAGAGACTCTTAACTATGGGAAACAAACTGAGGGTTGTTGGACAGGAGGTGGGTGGGGGGTGGGGTAACTGGGAGATGGGCATTAAGGAGGGCATATGGTGTAATGGGCACTGGGTGTTATATGCAACTGATGAATCACGAAATTCTAAGCCTAATACTAATAATATACTATATGTTACTCGAATTTAAATAAAATTTTTTAAATGCCATGTTCGATTCAATTTGATTCAATTAATTAGTATGAACATTCAAAAATATAATTGCTTTCTTAATGATTAATATTAATAATTAATTAATTATTTTAATATTGACATTTGCTTTCTACTTAATGTAAGATGAAAAACTATTATTTGGATTATTTACATTTTGTTTCCTGAGTGATGACCAATAAAAATTATTTTCAGAAAATCTTTTCCAGGGTAATTCAGGGAAAAAAAGATAAGAATCCTAAAGGGTGATACTCAAATTTTTTCCAGCCCTCAGAATGTCAGCATGAATGAAATTATTTTTTTTAATTCTAAGTTTAGAAAAAAATGGTTTGTTATTATAAGAATTAGAACATGTTTAAATTGATGTTGTATATTAATATGGAAGACAGATGTTGTGCTTGCTTCAGGAGATTTGGTTCCTCGATGTTTTAGAATATGACTGTATACAAAAAGACTTAAGAAAACATGAAAACAAGAGATGAGAGACAGAGAGACAGAGAACATGAGAAAGAAGGACAAAAGAGAGGAAAAAATGTGTATATAGAGCAACATCAAAAAAAAAAAAAAAAAGAAGAAATAATGTGGTTCTTATCAAAGGCTTAAGTACCATACAGAGAATGAAACATATTTGGGGAAAATGTGGGAGTTTGCTTTGTTAAAGGAAAATTAAATTTTAAGCAAGTGTTCAAAAAAAGTCTTTCTGATGAGGCAATCTATTTGATTAGGGATTCAAGGGTAGAAACATTAAAGCTGGGTGGTTCAAAGCACTCGGGCTATTGCAGAGTGGCTTTGCTCTGAAAGCAAGCACAGAAAATATTTGATGCACCCTTTCCTGCTCCAATGTCTACAATTTGCGTTTCAGATAAAAGTCAGGGAGCACATCAAGATCTTTTTTTTTTTTGAACAACATGTGGAATACAAAGTATGCTAGCTTAATTTTTTAAATGCCTGATTACTATTTTCCTCTCAATTCTTACGTTTCTTGTTGTCTTATCAGAACGCAGAGTTTCTATTTGTTAAAAAACGAGAAGAGCTTGTTTTAGATATGACAAATTTTAGGAGAATAAGAATCTGTCAAAGGACTGCATTATCACACAATCAGGAGGTGGGGACGATGCAGCATAAATTTGTCAGTTTGATTCATTGCCAGCGTATAATAGGATAGCACCTTAAAAACTGCACACACTGCTAAGCCTTTTCTGACAAAAACAAGGAATTATATGAACAAATGGCTACTTTCTCAGCAACTCTAAGATACTTAGGTGTTAATGTTTCTAAATGAAAGTAGTTTAAGTGCCACAGCTATTTTAGGGACAGTAGTGTTGAAAAAAGGCTGTATATTATTAGCACTTACATGACTCACTTTTAATATGGTTAGTAATTAACCAAGACTTACTTTGGGGTTTTCCTTTTTAAAAAATCAGTTCATATTTTAGCTTCTAAAACTAAGTTCTTTGTTTCTGGGAGTCCCAGAAAAAATATATATATTTTTCTACTGTAAAAGAATAGAATACTGGAACATTGATGAAAGTGTCGGTGATGTTTTCCTCTTAGAAATGTATTGCATTATCACCAAATTTGACCCCCTGAAAAATATCAGTATTCCTTGGTTTTTAATAACTACAGGGATCCAAATAAAATTGCAACATATTGTTTTACATGAATGCACAAGTATTTTTATAATCATTTAAACACGTAAGGACTGCATTATGACCTCTGATAGGACTTTATCAGTCTATTTTTTTTTAAATAAGGAATTGCACCGTCTTGTAGGTGCTAATGATTTCACCAGTAGGTGGCAGCATAGCTCTTTGGTTGCTTGGAAGACGTGTTCTCCAATTGAAAGCACTTGAATTCTTTCTGGTAACTCGAGAGTTTTTCTGTATGTTTCATATGCTTCTTTTATTTTAATACCATATTCATGGGTGGGTATATGATATTTACAGAATAGTTTTACTGAATATTAACAATCTGCCTTTTCAAATAGATTCTGCAATATATATACTATATTTACAAAATAATTTTCATTCTTAAATCATAATATTTTAGAGCATAAATGGACATTTCTAAATCCTCAGCTTCACTGGTATCATTTTATAGATTAAAAAACATAAACTCCTAGAAAGATGAAGTGATGTGTCCAAGTTCAACCACAGGTAGTTTCAGAAATCAATTCATCTTCCTTTCTTGGTAAAAACTTATCTGGTACAAATTTCTTTTTGCACAAGGGTTGAAATCTGAACTACGGAATATAGACAACTACTCGTTTTGTTCATATTTTAAAGTAAAATATTTCTCACATTTTTCTTTTTCTTTTTTTGGTTGTTAGATTGAACTGTATGGAAGGACTGCATTAAATGGCAGAATTTTTACCTGGCCCTTAACATGCTTACTCTAATAACAACATTAAACACGGTGCCTAATCAATGCCAGCTGATATGACAGTGTCAAATACTGAGATGTCATTTTAGTAACCACTGGTCTCCGATTTTTCAGAATTTTTGTGACTGTTCTTCAGAATGTATCCAAGTATAAAGCCCAGGTGGTCACAGTGGGCAGGCCAGGAGGCCCACAGCAAACTACCTCCCCACTGCGTCCTGGACTGCCCTCTTGCCCCTCCCTCTGGTGCTCAGTGCACTCCCAGGACGCAGACTTGGGCTATTCAGAGATTGCTGAACGTGTTCCAGGCAGGGTCCAAGCCTCTGTATTCACTAAAACACTGGTCACAGATATTTTCAAAGACTGTTTGTTCGTCTGTCTTTAGGTCTCAGCACAGATGGATCCACTGCAGTGAACGTATGTGAATTTCCTGATCATCTTAAAATCGCAACAATGGCTCCCTTGCCTTTTTTTCTATTCATTTTCTCTGTTTTATTCAGTAGTCCTTTCAGCTACTTTAAGTTCAAGAATATTTCTTCCAACCAACCAACCAAAACACTATGAGGTTGCCAACATAAACAAATAATATCTATTACTTACTTGTTTATTTATTAGTTCATTTACTGTGATTTAGCCCACTAGAATGTAAACATCAAGAGAACCAGATTTTGGCAATCTTATTTTCCTTCTATACCACCAACATCTAGAATAGTCCCTGGCAGATAGAAATATATCAGTAAATCAAATGTTGATTTTGTTCCTTTCAGTAAAGCCTGTGGGGGTTCTTTTGAGGAAAGTTATAAACAAAAGAGAATGCTACTTTTTAAGGTCTGATTGGCATAGAGTTTATTTCCTTAATTATTTGTAGTTTTCCAAAGTGTTACAAGCCTTGTTTTCTTTTTTTTAATTCCTACATCTTTGTTAGTAATTGATAATTAGCACAAGTAAAAATAAATGAAAGCATGAATAGTGTATTATGCTTCCCAGATTCTTGGTGTATTTCTGCTCCTTATTCAATTTCTTGTTCTTCTTTTTCTATTTTATTTTTTATAATTATATAATAAAGTACACGAGGTCACACTAATGAAGACTGATCTCGGAACTATCACAATCTCAAGTTTAGACACAGAAAAATAAAATATAGAATTTATTTTTAATCTTGGGTCACAGTATTGATTGACCCTAACAAATGAATGTGCTTCCCAGCCTGAGGTAAACAGCTCGGCAAGTTTCCTGTGCAGACCTTTACGTGGTTACAGTGTTGCTTGATAGAGGAAGGCTTATTTTCACATGGAATCACGTATCATTGGTACCTTCTGGGTTTGTGACTATGAACTGCTTCACCTAGACCACAAATCAGTGAGAAATGATGTCAAAAGAGATAATGCGAATCACATGTGTGGCATTTTTCTTATTAAATGAATATTGATCCAGGGTTCTAACACTCTGTAGAGAGAATTTTTTTACATGGAATACCATCTTAAAAATAACCATGGGTATCAGATCTTTTGCTTTGGGGTTATTCAAGACTCGCATAAATGTAAAGTGCTATAATTTATAGTGAGAAAAATATGTTAAGCAAGTCAAATCAGTTCACATTAAACTCATACAACATTTATTCATTTAAGTTCAAGGATATCAATTTTTATTATGAAAGAATAAAACTTTATATTCCCACAAACCGCCTAGGAGCACATTAATTTCTTCAATAATGGGTTTGTTTTATCATGCTATCGCCAAGAAAGAACTAACAAGAATACTCATGGTCAAAAACATAAAGTTAAACTATACTTCTTCATCTAAATAATGAGCAATTGATGGGGGGGTCTGGGTGGCTCAGTGGGTTAAGCATCTCCTTCAGCTCAGGTCATGATCTCGGGGTCCTGGGATCAAGTCCTACACTGGGCTCGCTGCTCAGCAGAGAGCCTGCTTCTCCCTCTCCCTCTGCCTGCTGCTCTCCCTGCTTGTGCTGTCTCTCTCTGTGTGTGTCAAATAAATAAATAAAACCTATAAAAATAGATAAATAAATCATGAGCAATTGATATTGCTCGTGATAAACTATTTTTCTTAAAAATAGGAAGATGAAAAAGTGAGTCAATGAAAAGATAGGCTATTTTACAACCACATATAGACCTGGACAGCATCTTCAGAAAATTGGACAGGGGAATGAGAAATGAAGAGTTATCAAAATCTCTAAAATCGGGGCACCTGGGTGGCTCAGTTGGTTAAGTGACTACCTTCAGCTTGGGTCATGATCCCAGAGACCTGGGATCGAGTCCCACGTCGGGCTCCGTGCTCGGCGGGAAGCCTGCTTCTCCCTCTCTCATTCCCCCTGCTTGTGTTCCCTCTCTGGCTGTGTTTCTCTCTGTCAAATAAATAAAATCTTTAAAAAAAAAATCTCTAAAATCACTCTTGCCTTGAAATGAGATCTGGTTACCATATATAGGAATGGAATTAGACACTAGCCAGTGTCTAGGGATATAGAGGAAATGTGATGTAAAAACTAAAAATGGTAACAGTATCAAAAAAAATCTCATTTTCATCTATAACTCAAAAACTAAAATGAACTCACAAAGAAAATATTTGCATGACAAAAACATAATTTATGTAGTGTTGTTTACTATGTGAATGGTCATATGGCATATTGTCACTTTAAATGTTTTAGAGGAAAGAAAGGTCTGGGTAAATTAGCCATATGATGAAGAAAATAAGCCAATAAGCCACCTGTAGTTTTGTTTATTCAACAATGGCATAAACATATAGTTGATGACTCTGATTTTAGATATCACAATCTGTAATACCTCTAAGCATAAAATGAGTATCCATCCATAGATAGGCTCCTCAGTTCCAGTGATGCAAATTAGCAATGTTTCCTGGGCACAAAGTTTAAATGGCACTAGGACGCTGCATAATAGCACGCACACAGAGAACATGCCAGCATATTTTGAAATTTAAAATATGGCCCCTGGTGTAAATATTACAAATTTTCCTCATGAAGTAAAAAGAATATATTTTTTTTACTTTAAGAACTTTAAAATAAATTCTATTATGATCATTCCATATTAAAATTATAATTAGGCATTATATTCTTGACTAAATGTAGATATAAAATTTATTAATGAAATGAATATTTTCACTATCACAATTGACATCACTACTGTCTATTTTTATTGAGTCGTATAATACCCAGTATCACTCAGAACATAACTTTGCATACTGAGAAATGTAGGACCCAAGATGATGTGTGTTAATTATATCATTTGTTTCAATGTATGTAGATTGCAAAGATGAATGGAAACAAGAATAAACAAATACATGATTTGTGATTGAAAACATTTTTCAAAACATCATCTACCATGCTGCTGTATTATATTCCATTCATACCAATGTAGCATTCATCTCTTTTATACTAATGATTTGTATTTCTATCATTCCCTAGCGGACTGTTGAGTTCCTGGGGTAATGAAACTGGCTTTTTGCCATTTTTGTAGTTCAGGTAGCTAAGATAGTGATAAGTAGTCAATAAATATTTATTAAATGGATTGACAATATACAATTTTTCCCTTTTAAAGCTTTTTGGGCTATATAAATACTACTAATACTATGCTATAACACACTCACCAGCTATTTTAATGTATATGATATAGTTGCAAACTTTTATAGAAACAATTCTCATTTATTTGGTGTTTTTCTTTATATTTCTCCACTCTTCATTTTTAATGACAATACACAAGAAAATGAAGCCATCTTCATCATGCCATGCAATTTCAAAGGCTTCTTCTTCACACTTTTGATAGACATTTATGAGAAAAATATTAAAATAGTAAGAACTATCTCAATACCTTTTGAGAATGTGATAGTATCAAGCCTTACTCCATTTTTTTAAAGATTTTATTTATTTATTTGACAGAGAGAAATACAGCCAGAGAAGGAACACAAGCAGGGGAAGTGAGACAGGGAGAGGCAGGCTTCCCACTGAGTAAGAAGCCCTATGTGGGGCTTGATCCTGGGACTCCAGGATCATGACCTGAGCTGAAGGCAGACGCTTAAAGACTGAGTCACCCAGGCGCCCCAGTTTGGTCTTTTCTGGTATGTTTCAAATTTGAATCCAAATATGTATTTACTTTTATGTTGCTTGCCAAAAACAACACCAAGAGGGACGCCTGGGTGGCTCAGTTGGTTAAGCAACTGCCTTCGGCTCAGGTCATGATCCCGGAGACCCGGGATCGAGTCCCACATCGGGTTCTCTGCTCGGTGGGAAGCCTGCTTCTCCCTCTCTCACTCCCCTTGCTTGTGTTCCCTCTCTGGCTGTGTTTCTCTCTGTCAAATAAATAAAATCTTTAAAAAAAAAAAAAAAAAAAACAACACCAAGATAAAAATGCTTTTTCTTTCTCCATTCTTTTCTAGAGAAGACCCTTTGTCATCATCTTTCTATGTAATATGCAGAACACTAAAATCTGAGTGTGTAAATGATCACATTTCTTTGTTAATATCCATATCATTTGGTTAAAATAAGAAAAATAGGTGAAGAAACAGTTTTGTGTTTTTTAAAAGAGAGTCTTGAGAAAAGTTAAAAAGGAACAGAGTATATGCTTGTACCATTACACTACTTTTGTGTTACTAAACTACTTTTAAATACCATTAAAATGAATGAGGAAGTCAGACTTCTTGTTAAAATTGTTTTAAGGCATCTTCTGTTTCTAAATCATTTTTATTTTGAGTATATAGGTACTTGTGGGCCTTATAGGACATTTTCTCACAGATCAGCATTTCCATGTTTTAGGGATCTATCCTGGGTTCCCTGAATTATCTAGGTATACAAGGAACCTAGAAGTCTTGGGGCGCCTGGGTGGCTCAGTTGGTTAAGCGACTGCTTTTGGCTCAGGTCATGATCCTGGAGACCCAGGAAAGAACCCCACATCAGGCTCCCTGCTCGGCCGGCAGCCTGCTTCTCCCTCTCTCCATCCCTCTGCTTCTGTTCCCTCTCTAGCTGTGTTTCTCTCTGTCAAATAAATAAATAAAATCTTAACAAAAAAAGTGGGGGGAACCTAGAAGTCTTGGTGTTGTCCCTTCTGTTGTGATTGGCCACCTGGTACTGTATTGCTATTTTCTGTAGATCCATCAGGCTTATGTACTTATCTTTTCAGTTATACTAGGTAGACAAATATTAACATCAAATATTATACAGTTAACTAAAGGATTTGGGAATAAAATAAATCATACTATATAGTGAAATTTTATGTATTTTTAATTTACACTTAAAGAAGAATAAAAGTATAAGTTACATATGTACAAAATCACACTATGTGTCTGATATTAACTTACAGTTTTTCCACTCTAAATGTTAATATGGTTCTCAGTGAATAAGGTTTGATGTATTATCTTTATGATCTTGTTCAACCTCTCCATTTCTTTCTTGATTCTTCATGCCAATCTATATGTTCCCTGAGTTTGTACCAAAACAATTACAGAGCTTCCCTTACTTACAATGTAGTTATGTCTCAATAAACACATCATAAGGTGAACATCAGTGAAAATTGCATTTATTACCCCTAAATCTACTGAACATCATGGCTTAGCCTCCCCTACCTTAAACGTGTTTGGAACTCTTACATTAGCCTGAAGTTAGGCAAAAAGCCTTTTTGATTGTAAAGTATCAAATATCTCGTGTAATTTGTTGAATACTGTAATGAAAGATTTTATGAGAACAGAATGATTGTTAAGTGCATGGGTTGTTTACTTTGTGATTACATAGTCGACTGGGAAATTGCAGCTCACTCCTGCTGCCCAGCATCATGAGAGTTTTCATAGGGTATATCACTGGCCCAGGGAAAAATCAAAATTCAGAATTTGAAGTATGGTTTCTATAGAATGTATATTGCTTTTCCACCACTGAAAGTAGAAAAAGTGTAAAGTGAACCATTATAAGTTAAGTCTGTCTGTTGTCACCTAAAAGGAAGGCATTCAAAACAATCATTCATCATAATGTTCTTAATTTTACTGCAGAAACTCAAGAAATACTAGAAATTAAGGAAGTGCTTTATACATTATAATAGTATCTTCCTTACAGAAGTTTAAAGTTGTGTTTTTCTTGAAAGTGTTTTGCGTATATAGTACATGCTCCAAAACAATTTCTTTTTCACTTTTCTATTTTTTAATTTAAATTCAATCAATTAACATATAGTGTATTATTATTTTCAGAGGTAGTGTTGTATATAACACCTGGTGCTCCTTCCATCACGTGCCCTCCTTAATGCCCATCACCCAGCTACCCCACCCCAAACATTAACTAGTTTTTGAATCATTGTTATCATTAGTCTCATCTCATCTAAACTGACTTGCTTTAATAACAAAGATATTATTATTCATAAAATATTATGAAAGCAGTAATATTTATAGCATAGCTATTCAGGGTTTACTAATAACTTTTCAATAATAAAAGAACTCTTTCAGATTTTCTGAAACAACATTAATTGAAGCTGTAGTATGTCAACAGAACTACTCTGGGACTAAAACAATTAATGTATTTTGCAGGAAAAGAAAAATCATCAGTGCTTTGTGTCCTCAAAATATAAGTGCTTAAATAAGTATTTGGGCTATGTCTTCTCAGTATACAGCCTAGTAGCTGAGTCCATTGCTTTTGTTCCCGTCTGTTTTTTTTTTTTTTTTTTAAGATTTTGTTTATTTTTTATTTGACAGAGAGAGAAATCACAAATAGGCAGAGAGGCAGGCAGAGAGAGAGAGGGAGGCCGGTTTCCCGCTGAGCAGAGAGCCCAACATGGGACTTGATCCAGGACCCTGAGATCATGACCTGAGCGGAAGGCAGAGGCTTAACCCTCTGAGCCACCCAGGCGCCCTGTTCCCCTGTCTTTTTTTAAGAGATATATTTACTTAGCCACTTCATCTCTTTATTTGGCATTGCATGGGTGATTGATTGATGGTTAGTGACATCGCATAAATCACAGCTTATGTCAAACTGGGGCAAAGTGAAATGGAAAGAATCTTGTCATCATCACTTGACCTTTACTTTAATGCAACTCTTATCAGACTGCCACTTAGTTTTGGGAATATACTGAGAAATGCAGTGCTTGCCCTCAAATCATATTTTAAAAAAAAGGAGGAGCACTCTGTTAGCACACTTTAAGTCATGGTTATTCTTACACCGTTGTGTCTATTTATCCTTTTCTGTGAGTTCTCCATCTGTAATAATGATTTTCACATTACTAGGGTATAAATGGAGGAATATAGCTTGACTCACTGTTGATTAAAATAGTAGTAAATACCTAGAAAACAACCAATATGATATAAAAATGATTTACCAGTTAGCCCAATCTGAAAAAGCACAAGTGTTTTACCTTTTCACAAATGCTTTGTATTTCAAATGTAAAAATGTAGTTGCAATTAGATTCATTCATTCATTTTCAAATAATTAAAACGTATTGAGTCATTGCAATGTATTAAGTAAAGGGAAGTCATCATTAGGATAATTTTGTGGGTAGAATATTAGAATATTTAATAAATATAAATATGTTTATGTTAAATTATTTATGGTAGTAATAGTTGATGCCATATTCAAATGATGACTTTTAAAAAGTTAAATCTGGACACCTGAGTGGTTCAGTCGGCTAAGCCTCTGTCTTCAGCTCAGGTTATGATCTCAGGGTTCTGGAATGGAGCCCCAGTGTAGGGGTCCAACTCAGTGCAGAGACTATCCCTCTCCCTCTGCCTCTGCCCTTCTCACTGTTTGTGTTCTCTCTCTCTCAAATAAAGTCTTTAAAAAATAATAAAATGAATAAAAAGTTAAATATAAGCTAGCTTACATCCTCCTTATCTAGAAGCATTAACTTACTTGCAAATGAAATAGTTATTCAATATTATTTTATGCAAATACATAATACTTCATATTTGCTGAAGCATTTTTTAAAAAAATTATTATCTTTATTTTATATCAGTTTATCTTCAGAGAGACAAAGACATTTTTGTTTAAAATTGAATAATTTAGAAATTTATTAATAGCCACTCTCTGTTAAAAGGAACCAAATTTTCTTTTCCAGTTTGGGCAATAAATGTTGTGATTTTGAGAAAAAGAGAACAAACAAGGTAAGCCCCACACACACTCAGGCTTTCTGGCTGGGTAGACCTTCTCTACCACAGTAAGTTCAAGTTCAATCAGACTACAGCAGCTCCAGTGAGTTGAGGAAGAATATTGGAGGTCAGGGCAGGTGCTACCCTTCTCTAGGGAGAAGAGGACACAGGCAGGGAGGTGTCAAATCGGCAGAGGAGTTCCCATGTTTTGGTGACTGAAGGAAATTTGCCCATGTTCAAATGAGACTGCTAGAATGAGAGTAGGCAAGTCAAGAGCTAAGAAAAATCCCACAGACTGAAGTGCTGTAAGACATTGCAGTTCAGCCTGACCAGATGAAAGAGACCTTCAGGAACTCCTTATACCATCAGTTGAGGTTGTAGACACTTCAAGCCTTGGGAGAAAGGAATATGTCTTTGATATGAGCCAAACCTTAAGAGTAAGGGAAAAACTAAAATATGTATAATCTAGCAAAGAATAAAACCAAGACTGAGAGTCTAGAAATAATGTGTTAATAATTTAACTGCCTACTAATAAACTTAAACATCTTTAAGGTGTTATAGGCTCATTACAGCATTATTATCCATAACATTCATCATATAAGAAAATAATGACTGGGACGCCTGAGTGGCTCAGTTGGTTGAGTGACTGCCTTCGGCTCAGGTCATGATCCCGGAGATCTGGGATCGAGTCCCACATCAGGCTCCCTGCTCAGCGGGAAGCCTGCTTCTCCCTCTCTCACTCCCCCTGCTTGTGTTCCCTCTCTGGCTGTGTTTCTCTCTGTCAAATAAATAAAATCTTAAAAAAAAAAAAAAGAAAGAAAGAAAAGAATGACTGGATCTAAAAGGAGTGGTAAGTTGTAATCCACAATTTAAAAATTAACAAGCATGCAAAGGGGCAAGAACATAACCAATACCCAGGAGGAAAAAAATAATCAACAGAAACAGAAAAAAAAAAAAATCATGACTAAGACTATGGAATTAACACAGGGATGTTCAAATTGCTATGGTAAGTTTGCTGCATATCTTCAAGACTGCGTGACAAATAAAAATAGATATAAAAAAATTACTCAAGTTATAAGAGATTTTTTAAATATGCAAAATAAAGTGAAAAATATGTCACATTTGATTAAAAGCATATTGGACACTCCACAAGATTAATGAAGATACAAAGAATAAAAAGACTCAGAGAATGAACAGAATTCCATATTTCCTGTGGGGTCTGATCAAGAAATTCAACATCTGTGTAATTTGAGTACAGGAAGTTGGAGAAGCAGGAAAAAAAATTAAAAATGGCATTTGTATTTCAAATTTGATGGCAAGTGTATATTTATAGATGCAGGAAGCTCTACAAAGTCCAAGCAGAAAAGCAAAGAAAGAAACTACACTCGGAACATCATGATCAAATTTATGAAATGTGTGATAAAGACAACTCTTCCACCAGAAATAAGAACTATGACTTACAAAAGAAAAAATGTAATAACGACAGGCTTTTCTCCAGAAACCACAGAAATCGAATAATAAAGGAATGCTATTTTGAAGTTGACAAAAGAAAGCTCATTGACCTATGTTTCTATACTGACAAAAAATGGTTTTCAAAAATAAAGGTAGGGGCACCTGGGTGGCTCAGTGGGTTGAGCGACTGCCTTCAGCTCAGGTCATGATCTTGGAGACCCGGGATCGAGTCGCATATCGGGCTCCCTGCTCCGCAGGAGGCCTGCTTCTCCCTCTCTCACTCCCCTTGCTTGTGTTCCCTCTCTGGCTGTGTTTCCCTCTGTCAAATAAATAAAATCTTTAAAAAAAAATAAAGGTAAAAGGATTAATTTGTAGCATAAGAGTATGAGAAGTTCTACTGACCTGCTTGCAGTGAAATTGGTGGAAAGGATTTTTTAAAAACAACCACTTAAAGCCTCTGGAAATAGTCCTAAGGGCAAATAGAAAATGTAGAAATATCTTTTCAAGGAAATCTAAAGAAAATTCAGTAGGAAAAGTAAACTTTGTGGTATTTGAACCAAGATAATCCCTTCTTTCCCTTTCCCAACCCAGCAAGAAACACTCCACTCCAGATTGCAGTAGGCAAGAAATGGGGCTCCCCTCTTTTCCCAGCTCTCAGCCAAAGGGCTTTCTTCCCAGGAGGGGCATGACCTCAGTGTTTTTCATCCAGCCCCCAGACACCTGTTGCTATGGCTAAATCATGAGCAAATGCAGTCTACAGTAGGGGACTTTCTTCTGTGCAAACTCCACTCTTGGAATAGAGGCTCTACTTCAAGTCTGTAAGGTGAGAATACTGTGACTCTCTTAGCTCTTCCTCCAGCTTTTGAAGTAGTAGTTCTACACCACAGAGGCAGCCGAGGATTCTCCCAGGCTATTGTCTGCCCCTCCACTGAGTGCTTGGTTCCTACAGCAAAGATATCACTCAGAGAGAAACTTTCCATTGTGCCATCCCCAACTTCAGATTATGGATTCAGAGATTTTGTCCTTGGGTAAAAGCAAGATATAAAACAGATAGTTCCTGTGGCACCTTGGAGGCTCAACTGGTTAAGTGTCTGCCTTTGGCTCAGGTCAGGATCCTAGGGTCCTGGGATGGAACCCTGGGTCAGATTTCCTGCTCAGTGGGGAACCTGTTTCTCCCTCTCCTCTGCCACTCCCTCTGCATGTGCTCTCTTCACACTCTCTCTCAAATAAATAAATACACTCTTAAAAATAACAACAAAACAAGCAAACCAGACAGTTCCTAATCTCTTCCCAAAGAAACTGACTTATTTTGCAATAGAGTATAAAGAAGTTTAAACCTAGGGGCGCAGACACCACCAGTTGAGATTTTAATGAAAAGCAACTTGAAGGAGACTGGTGGTTTTAATGAAGATACAGATTATCCTGTAAACCCACTAGTTTGCAGGAGGAAATGGAAATAAGACAGCTGAGAGGGGCACTTGGAACAAATATCAGACGGTAACCTCAGAAAATATTCCCTCAAAGGAGAAAAATTTGACTGGATCTAATCAAGTTATGAAGAGTAATTTTGTGCCAGGGTCTTATTGGAAATAATAGACAAATTGGCCAGCAAGGTAAGTAGTTGAATTTCACAGATAGGAATGAACAGGGAAAGAGTAGAGGAGAACCCCACTGCTGACACTCATACCATATTGACTGTGGCATACCGAAAGCAGTGACTCTGAAGAACAACATCAGAGGCCCAACACTATGGGGGGAGAAGACATGGAAAGACCTCAGTAAAAGACTCCAGCCAGTCACCAAGAAAAATAAGCAAATTATAGTAAGTTCAGAAGGAAGAACAGTATCCAAAGAGTACTCAGAGTTCCTACCACATATTATCTAAAAGGTCCACTTTCCAACAACATAATATGGGGCAGGCAAAGAAGTAGGAAAGTGTAACCCATCCAATGAGGGGAAAAAAGCAGGTGAGAGAAACTTCCTGTGAGAGAGAGGTCAATGTCACATTTAGCAGAAAACGATTGCATTGCAAAGTAGTCATTAAAAGCATATTTACAAAAGAAAGTATGATTAAAGAAGTAAAGGAAGGTATGACAACAGTGTTGCATTAGGTAGAGAATATCAGTAAAGAAATAAAAATTTTAAAAGATAATTAAATGTACATTCTAGAGTTGAAAAGATCAATAACTGAAATTAAAAAAAAATATATTCACTGGAAAGGCTCAACAGTAAATTTGAACTGGTAAAAGAAATAATTAGCCAACTTGAAATTGATTAAGATTATTCAAGCTAAAGAATAAAGAGAGAAAAAGTGAAGAAAAATGAAGATCCTCAAAGAACAGTAGGACACCAACATATGTGGTGGTAACAGGAGGTAACAGGAGAGGAGAGAAAAAAAAATATCCAAAGAAATAATGATTGAAAACTTCCCAAATTTATTGACAAATAATAACCTACACATCCAGAAAGCCCCACAAATTCTGAGGAGGATCAAAACAAAGAGACTTGCAAAGACATGTTGTAGAAAAATTGCTGCTAGTGGGGCACCTGGGTGGCTCAGTTGGTTAAGCAACTGCCTTCGGCTCAGATAATGAACCTGGAGACCCGGGATCAAGCCCCACATCAGGTTCCCTGCTCAGCGGGAAGCCTGCTTCTCCCTCTCTCACTTCCCCTGTTTGTGTTCCCTTTCTGGCTGTGTTTCTATCTGTCAAATAAATAAAATCTTTAAAAAAAAAAAAGAAAAAAGAAAAATTGCTGCTAGTAAAAGACAAGGGGAAAATCTTAAAAGCAGCAAGAGAAATACAGCATATCAGTTCCATAAGAATCCCAGTAAGATTAATAGGTGACTTCTCAGCAGGAAAAACCTGAGGCCAGAAGGCAGAGGGATAATGTATTTAAACTTCACACATATAGGGGACACACCCTATAGTGACAAAACCTTCCTCATGGCAATCACTTCCCTATCCGCGGTACCGCCAAAGTGGCAGCCCGGGATTGGTCTATCTGACTTCCGCAGAGGAGATCCGATGGTGGCCGTTGCATATTTCTATGAGACTTCCGTCCTCATGTACACTGCCTGGACTGGTGACCTTCACAGTGATTGGGCCTTATCCTCTCCTCCTCCCTTTTCCCGCCTCCCCGCTCGCCCAATATATTCTGTGGCACCGCCTTAATAAATGAGATCCTGCTTCGACAGACCTCCCAGCTCGGGTGTGTTTTTGGCCCCCGACACTCATCATCCTGGCTTGACCCCACCTTTTTCCCCTGGCTGGACCAGGGAGAAACCCCAAACCTCGTAGCCCAGGAAGGAGCTACAACTGGCGCCCAACATGGGACCCGAATCGTCAACAGGCTAATCGGACCACGGGTGAGTGTACCCCCATCAAATATGGGGCAGTCTAGCTCTAAGAATGACCCCTCCCTCGACTCCCTTAGGGTTCTCCTCAGAAGCAGAGGGTTGGAATTGTCAGACAACCAAGCAATCCAAACGTGGAGAGCCCTCATCAAGGTTGTCCCTTGGCTCCCAGAGGCAAATTTGTTTCATTGGGATACCTGGGACAGAATTGAACAACTCCTTCGTAAGGCCCAAGTTAATAGAGGAGAAATCCCTCCCCTCGGGGCTTTCCCTACCATCACCGCTCTTAAAAGCTGCTTTCCGCCCCATCCTGTTCACCCTGTAGAGAGAGATCAGGGGGCCCCCAAGGCTACCCACTCTCAGAGGGACTGCCCAAAAGCCCCCCCACTCAATGAGCCAAGGAAGCCCTCTCAGGAGCCCGAGACCGGTCCCCCTAATCCGTTTGACTCTGCCCCTTGGCCATCCAGGGAGGAAACCGGCGGGCCCTCAAAATGGCGTCCGCCCGAGGCGCCCTCCTCCTTCAACCCTTTCTGGGCGCCTTCGGCCCCTCCCCCACCATATCCGGTAGAGCCATCTGGTGCGCGCCCGCGGAGTGCCACGCGGAGGCCGAAAGAAACCAGGCCGCTAACCCTCCCATACCCATCACTTTTGGGATGTTATCAGGGACTAATGATCAATTCTCCACAGGCGTACAGTAGGCGGCTATACCTGCCCCGTATCAGGAACGGGTCCAAGCCCTAGGCTTAGCTGCCTGGAGAAAGTTAGAGGAGGGTCCATCAGAACCCCCAATCTCTGGTGTCACTCAAAAGGCATCAGAGGATCTGTCCTCTTTCATAGACAGGGTAGAAAAGAGCCTGCGAAGAAAGTTCCCTCCGGCCCGCTGAGAGACCAGTTTGTTAAGATGCTTGTATGGGAAGGCATGACAGCCGATCATAAGCTAGCCTGTGCTGGTTTGAAAGAGCGGTCTAGGGGAAGGTGGATAGTGGCCACTAAGGACATCGGCACTATGTCCCATCAGGCCCAAACCATGACATCGATGCTTAAAGCCTCCCAGGAGAGTAATATAGCTGACCTCGTTTGTGCCCTTCAACAGGCATTCCTGGGGATAGGAGCCATCACTGGTGCGAGAGGGGCTTGTTTTAAATGCGGACAACCAGGCCACTTTAAGAAGGAGTGTCCTCGAGGGAACTGGGGCAGGACACCTTCCCCAAAAGGCTCCTCTTCTCAACCCCCACGCACTCCTTGCCCTAGGTGCAAAAAAGGGTTTCATTGGGCCAAGGATTGCAGCTCTAAAATAGACATCACAGGAAAGCCTTTAAACTCTCTGAGGGGTGGCCCCCAGCCCAGTTAAATAAGGGGAGAACATCCACTAGAGCTCATTGGACGGTGCCTCTGGTGCCAGGCGTTAGGCCAAAAATGACTATTGCTATTGGAGGAAAGAATTTCAAATGCCTCATTGATACCGGGGCAGATAGGACAGTTCTAAGGAGGGAGGAAGTCCCTCCCCAGTGGAAGCTCCTACCCAGACCCCCATTACTGGGGGTTGGGGAACAAACAGAGTCTTTTCAAACTGCCGCCTGGCTTCCGTGGAAGGATCCTGATGGCAGTGGCGGAGAGGTGCGCCCCCTAGTGGCCTCCGGGCTTTCCGCCAACCTGTTGGGGCAGGATATATTAGGTGAAGTGGAGGCCTATATCACCACAGATCACAAAGCGCCGTATAATGACCTTTTAGAGGAAGAAGAATATCAACAGCAATTCAAACAGGGAAGGGCGTCTCACCCTAACTATAGGGATGACCCCTCCTTTGAGGCCATACGGAAGGGAGAACCAAGGCCTTTCTTACGGCAACAGCCCCAATCCTAAAGGCCACGGCTCACCTGGAACCTTTAAAGATCAAGTGGCTTCCAGGCCCCCCCATTTGGGTTGAGCAGTGGCCTCTTCCTCAACATAAATTTAAGCAACTCCATTTACTGGTGCAACTACAGCTGAGAGCAGGCCACCTTAAACCATCTATTAGCCCGTGGAACTCCCCAGTCTTTGTTATCCAAAAGGCCAACGGAAACTGGAGGTTCCTACACGACCTTAGGAGAATCAGTGAAAGAATGCTCCCCTTTGGTGCTCCCCAAAGGGGGCTCCCTTGGATCCCAGCCATTCCCAAGCATTACCACCTCATAGTTATTGACATCAAAGACTGTTTTTTCTCCATACCTTTGAGCCCTGAGGATTCTGAAAAATTTGCCTTCTCTGTTCCATCCCTTAATTTTGAAGGTCCTGACCAGAGATTTGAATGGACGGTCCTACCGCAGGGGATAGCTAATAGTCCCCCCATATGTCAATTCTTTATGTCTAAAATCCTCGGCCCACTCAGACAAAAAGATCTTCTGCTGTATGTTTATATGGATGATATCATCCTTGGGGCGAAACAAAGTGACCAATTAGATCAACTTTTCCAGTCCTGCCTTCATTTACTTGTTGGGCTAGGATTTCAAATTGCACCTGAAAAAATTCAAAAACTCCCCCCATTCAAGATTTTAGGATCCCTCCTAGAATTAGATGTGGTCTCTCCAGTTAAACCCCAACTCCAAATACAGGAGAGCTATTCTCTTCCTCAGCTTCAAAAACTTCTCGGAGAAATCAATTGGATGAGGCCCTGGATTTCTATTAGCACGGAGGAACTTACCCCTCTATTTGATCTGCTCTGAGCGCCAGATTTGTCCTCAACAATTCTGTTAAAACCCACACATATAAATACCCTCCTTAAAGTTCAAAAGGCCATTAACCACTCCTGCCTAAAGAGATATGATCCCTCATTGCCTTTAACTCTCTATATTTTCAGTGGGAAATCCCTCCTTACAGGTCTCCTAGCACAAGAAGGAGACCCCATTCATTGGATTCACTTATCTGTTGGAGGAGCC
>PITA01025694.1:0-23912 GCA_004023965.1 Spilogale gracilis
CTAGATAATTCTTTGTTGTGGGGGCTGTCTTGTACATTGTGGGGTGTTTAGCAGCATGCCTAGCTTCTATCCACTAGACGCCAGGAGCACATCTCCCCACCCTCCCGGCCAGTTGTGACAACCAAAAATATTTCCAGGCATTTGCAAACATTCCCTAGGGACAAAATTGTCCCTGGGTAAGGACCACTGATCCTAAGTGGTAAATTCCAGAGGTTTGAGGTTCGGGGTGGGAGAGTGGGTGTCAAAAGAGAACTCTTATTTCTATTCGTTTAAGTGTAATTGTGAAGGATAAAAGATGTCATCTGGATTCTGGAGATTATAAATAGAACCCTCTCTATAAATTGGCACCAAAGCGAATAGTTGAGGTCTGCTTCAAGACCAAAGCAGAGCGTTTTTACACAGCGTCCTTCTTTAGAAAAGAGGTTCACATAGTAAAGAAGATTGTTTAAAAATGTGTGTCATGATTTGTTCTGATGATTAAAAGACTATCTGGGAACTTGGTAGATCAAATCTAACTACTGATTAAACAGATTTGTCCCCAACACTTTTGGGTCAGCTTCTCTTTACTGCTTAAAAAAAAGCAGGTCACAGACATCTGTTTTGAGTCCTTGGAAACTTGAAAAGTTTAAAATCAAAAATAAGAAAATAAACAAACTTTCTTTTTACCATCTGTTTCCTAACGGTCTCTCACTTCAAATTATTGCAGTTGTAGAGAAGGACAGACATTTTAAGTCTTTCGAATCCCTAACGTGAGCCAGTAAGGAGGCCTTTGTGGATAACTTTAAAGGCAGTGAGGATTATACTAAAGCTTTCCTTGTTGGTTTGTTGGAAATCCAATTCAAAGGGTGTATTTCCAGTCTCTCGGTGATGGATGTATTTGAGTGAAGGAAGCTGGCTGTCAAACTGCCCTTGCTACATCAAGCCTCCATCAACTTAGAATCGGTTCGTGAAACTGTCAAACCAACAACTGAGTCTTTGCTTAGTTTGGACACTTATTAAAATTTTAGAAAACAGGGGCACCTCGGTGGCTCAGTTGGTTAAGCAACTGCCTTCAGCTCAGGTCATAATCCCGGAGACCCGGGATCGAGTCCCACATTGGGCTCCCTGCTCGGCAGGAGGCCTGCTTCTCCCTCTCTTGCTCCCCCTGCTTGTGTTCCCTCTCTGGCTGTGTTTCTCTCTGTCAAATAAATAAATAAAATCGTTAAAAATTTTTTTAAAAAAATTTTTAGAAAACAGAAGGATACATGAATTTTCTTAATTTTATCATGACCTGTTTGAAGTTCTAACAAATAAAGGGGATCATCCTCTTTGGACTCATCAAAATAATTAAAGAGGAGGAAGCTTTTACCTATTATTACAAGTATTAAAGAGCTCCCAGTTTCTAACGAGGTTTTCTTTCGACTGCTGTATAACCATTCTGTATTTTCTTCATTGTAGGGGATTTGGGCATTCATTCTTCTTCTTTGTTAAATTCTATTCGTGTCTCAGATGGAGGAGGTGACTAGGTTTCCTTCGCTCAGATGGAGGGGATGCTGTTTACATATACTGTATGCTTAGGTCCTTCTGGAGTCAATTTGCTTATCCCCTCATCAATTCACAAAGCCAAAGGTATGGCCTGTCTTACTTATAATAAAGCTACCATGTAATTCTTTCATGTGTTCCTGTGGTTGGGCATTTTATAAATTAACACTTGAATACTCTCCAGTGTTTGGCTCTTTGCATTTTGGAGTTCACTTCTCAGGCTCTGTTATGCACGGTGAAATGGTTAAATATCTACTCTTGTGTGTCTACAAAGAGAATTAAAGTTTGGCTTGTTTCTAATATAATTCATTATCGACTCCATCTAGGAACTGGCAAAGTCAACAGCTAAGTGAGCTGCCTGGTGGTCCCAATTTTAAAGTGGCTGGATAAGGTTTCATGGGTTTTAAGTCCCAAGTTGTAGTGATTATTTTGCATTCTAGTAGGGGAGTCAGACATTCAGTAAGGAATCACACAAGTCAATGTAAAATTACCAATTTGTTTAGAACGGTGTTTCTCAATTTCAGTGCTGTTGACATTTTGGGCTGGATAATTCCCTATTGTTGAGAGGCTGACCCATGTGTTGCGGGACATGCCATGGCCTCCCTATCCTCTACACACCAGGGGAACTCCACACTCTCCCCTTCAATTGTGACCTCTAAAAATGCCTCCAGATATTGCCATGTGTCCTCTGAGGGACACAATGACCCCTAAACGAGAATCAAGAGGGTACCAAGAGGAGAGAGAAGTTCGTGGTATTATCCAGAATATACAGTCAGTGATGGAATACAGCCTGGATTATCTGGAAAGATTTCCCTGAGCCTGTGGTGGCTGAGCTAAGATCCCAATGGTTAATGGAAGTGAACAAGGCAACAAGGGAAAGGAAAGCATTTGATTCATTCATTCATCCAAGAGTTATTACTCTTAGTAAAGTAAGACAAGGTGGAAGTAACGTCACTACCTGGTTTTAAGATTTACTGTAAAGCCATAACAATCAAGGCAGGACGGTATTGGCCAAAAGATTTGCACATAGGTCAACAGAACCAAATGGAGGGTCCAGAATCACACAGAAATGGCCTGTGGAGTTTTTACAAATGACTAAGACAACTCAACAGAGAAATGCTAGCCTTTTCAATACTCATACTGGAATGACTAAACATTCATATGTTTTTTTTTTTAAATTAACCTCTTACCTAACCTTATAGTTTATACAAAAATTAACTCAAAATGTACCATAGATCTAATGAAATAAAAAACTATAAAACACTTAAAAGAAAACAGAGTCAAATCTGCATGATCTGGAGTTGGAAAAAGAGATCTTAAAGATTACACTAAATGTCTGATAAGAGAATAAGGAAGAAAAGGAGAAGTAGAGGAAGAGAAAGGAGGAGGAGGAGGAGGAGGAGGAGAAGGAGAAAGAAGGAGAAGGAGAAGAAAGGGAAGGGGGTGCAGAAAAGAATATCATGAATGCCTACTATATGTCAGTTCTGTTCCATGTGCTGGTACATAGCAATAAGTAAGTCAAAATAAGGTCTATGCTTGTGGAACTTCCCCTGTAGTAAGGGAAGACAGTTAATACTCAGGTAAAGCAGGACAGTGTATAGAGGACTGTTTCATCTAGAATGGGCAGGGAAATACTCTTGTAAGAGGTGATCAGCTGGGGGAAATGAATTCCAGGTCGGGATAGTAGAAACCACATAGTGACCACAGAAGATAGCTTGAGAATGTCCAGTCCCAAATCTCCTTTCCACCCATTTGGAATCCTGGCCCAAGGACTAAGAAACTGAAACTCAGAGCTGTTTAATGTCTAAGCAGTTGCTTTAATGATACCTATTTCTGGTGTCCATTTATGTACAAATAGACCATATCACCATTGGCGCAGTAGAAATCAGATACACTGTTAGAAGAACTGGCATTACTCTCATTTTTCAGGACAGTTCACCTAAGATCACATTGTTTGAGTGGTCAAGAGAAGCTTTCATTGGCCATATCTGTTCTGTGGCTAAGAAAAAGAGCTCTTAAAATGCCATAGGCTATAAATCTAGCCCCCTTTCCTGAAGACAAAATTTACAAGAGAGATAAAGAGCCTGTAATTCCTGTTAATAGAGTCTACAAGATTGCTTTATAATGAGGAAGGCAATTGACAAGATCATTTAAAAAGAAGTAATGTGGCAAACCCATCCAGAGTGTACGTTTTCTAATAAAAGATTCCTTCGATGACATACAATATTTTGAAAAAACACTTTCCCTGTGTTCATTTTCCCCAAAATAGCACCAGGTTCCAAATGTCAGTTCCCCACCCCCATCCTGACAGTTCCCAAGGATTCAGATTCCTCAAGGATACTGTTGAATTTTTGAGCAGTAAGTACCTAACCATCCCATTTTACATAGAAAGGAACTGAGGCTCAGAAGAGTTGAATGGCTTGCCCAAGGTTAAAAAGTAATTTGTAACACTGCCAAGACAAAAACACCCTTTTCTAAGCATTCCAGTCCGTGTTTCTTGCCCTGCATGAACCAATGCCTTAATTTTGCATAAATTACTCATTAAAAGAAGTGTCTTGTGAACTGAAATCCATGCTTCCCTTTGGTGCTACTCATCACCTTAAACCCAGGGTAAATTTTGCCCCTGACAGGGCAGTTGGCGATGTCTGGAGACACTTTGGTTATGACAGCTGGTGGGGAAGAGTCGATGAGCTTCTAGTGGGTAGAGACCAGGATGCTGTTGAACATCGTCTAATGCACAGAAAAGCTCCCACAGCACAGAGTTCTCTAACCAGAGGTCAAGAGTGCCACCTTTGGGCTGCGTTAGCCTGGACTTTGGGCACTGCCTTTCTTCAGTAAACTTTCAGGTCACTGAGACCGGGACTTTTCCTGCCTTTTTCTTGTCCCTGTTCCTGGCAACTTGTCTGTGCTGCTGGCATTCAACATATTCTCAAGCCTTAACTGTTACATTAAATTTAAGCTACAGTGAAACACAACAATTCCTTCAAAAACTAGTGGTGGGAGGCAGAAGAATTTCAGGAACCAATGATTACTTCCCTTAATAAATAGGAGACATTTAAAAATGACAGTTCTTCATCCTTTTGGGAGCACAGTTGTCGTTGAGAATCTCTTAAGAGTCATGGATGCTTTCCTCATAAAAATACCATTTGTGACAAATTTTCCAAACCAAAGGGTCAATGGATTCCCTGACATAGTAGAGGAGTCAGAAGTTTGGGGTCTAGAATAGTATAGAATGTTTTTTTACTCCTCCTCACCCTTTGGATAACATAGTGAACCACTGGCTCAATACTGGCCATCATTCTTCCAGGAGCATTGATTCCTACTTTAAATATTTTTAAATCATTTTTAAATGATTCAAATATTGGAAATGGCCTAGACAGCCATTCACTGAAATGAACAAGTAAAGTATAGAATATCACACTGGATCCATATACATCAACTTGGAGGAACTTAAAAACAAAACAAAAAACCCTGGCTACTTAATAAAACAGTGAGTTACTACGGCAAAAGTTAAAAGTTACTATGGTAACACTTACATGTGGTAAGATATCCCACATGCAAATTTTAAAACACAGATAAAACAATACTCTGTAATATTCATAGATACACATACCTATATGGAAATTTGGAAGGCTTCATGCAAAATTCATGATAATAGTTGCTCTTGAGGGAGTTGGAGGTAAGAAAAAGTCTGGGGTTCGGACACCCAGCTGACTCAGTCAGTGGAGCATGTGACTCTTGGTCTAGGGGCTATGATTTGAGCCCCATGTTGGATATGGAGTTTACTTTAAAGAAAAAAAACAAAAACCTAGGGGATAGTAAGCAAAAGAAACTTCACTTTTCAGTAAAATATTATTTCTTCTGATTAAAAACAAAAGACAATGGGCAAATGTGCTAAAATTCCCTGTCCTGACTGATAGCTACAGGGATGTTCATTATCTTATAGTCTAAACTAACTACTCTGTGTTTTGAAGACATTTCTGAAAAAGGCAAAAAATCTCAGCTGTACAATGGAGGTTTTCAGTTACGGAGATTCTTAGAAAAATTATCTCCATGCATTCTCCAAAGTGTACTAGGATCCCCATAGGTTTACTGTGCATTTTGTTTTCTTTGGCAAAACAAGCAAACTTCCCTGAGATGCTTTGTATGCATGGCTTAGTTTTCACAGTCGCTGATTCACAAGTGTATTTTGCTTTTCCTGCCCACCTAGTTCTTATTCATAGTAAGGAAGTCAACATGGTTCCTCTTAAATATTTTACTTTTTCTCTACTTTTGGCCAGATTTAGTAAAGAGATGCAGGGAGAGAAAATGTAGAGAAGTAGAAATGCACAAAGTTTCATTAGTGCACAAATGAAAATAGAATTATACCGGTCTTAAAAATGTTAGAACAAATTTAGGTTATGTGATCATGTGATTGAAAAGCCATTTATTGGAGCACAAATTACGTGCTCCAAAGACAGTGAATATCATCATCATTTTTGTTAACAACGTACAGCATTGAAATCATGTAATTAGGAACATCATTTAAATGTTAGCAAGAAAATAGAAGCAGATGTTTGTATTGGAAAAGCCCTAGGCTAGAAGCCAAGCAGCCAAGATCCCACTTCCTGCTCCACTATTAAATAGTTATGTGTTCTTGGGAAAGTCACCTCGACTGTCTGAGCCTCACTTTCCTTATCTGCAAAGCGCAAAGGCTGAAATGGATCAGGGGTCTCAAAGTGGGGGCCCTTGAATCATATCACGCCTGCAGATATGTTTTATTTGGCTAAGTGGCTAAATGGCTCCAAATTAGTTGTCAACATTTAATAATCAAGTTTTAGGAAAAATCCAGGATTCTGGCTTCTCTTAGAAAGCAAGTTGGACAACACTATTCCTGCAACACTATTACGGAGTAGTAGTAGCCTGTTAGCCAAGCTGTATAATTCCCAATTTGCCACAATCTCCACTATTCCCTGTTGTTATACACTGGACCCGTTGCACCATTGTATCATCTTGCCTGGCCCCTTTAAGCATTTCCACTTGTAAATCCTGGGCCAGAATTTCTCCAAATTCCTTCAAGTTTTATCATTACTTGATGTTCAGCAAAAAAGGGGTTATGGTGAGTTAACAAGTTACCCAAACTGAAATAGACATAGGGAAAAGTAAAAGTGGAAGAACTTCTATTCATTTCTGGAGTCCAGAGGAAAACTATGTTGAGCTAATGGAACTTTTGTTTCCTTGTTTTACTCACTTTTTAAAAGAAATCATAAAATTATGAATGTTTAATGAAATAATTCTAGAAGTATAAAAAGGAAGTGTGATTATTAAAGACTGGCCAGTCCATAGAAAATCAGTATGTCTAGAATAACATTTAAAAATAGCCTTTTAGGGCACCTGGGTGGCTCAGTGAGTTAAAGCCTCTGCCTTCAGCTCAGGTCATGATTTCATAGTCCTGGGATCGAGGCCCGCATCGGGCTCTCTGCTTGGCGGGGAGCCTGCTTCCCTCTCTCTCTCTGTCTGCCTCTCTGCCTACTTGTGATCTCTCTCTCTGTTAAATAAATACATAAAATCTTTTTAAAAATAGCCTTTTAGGGGCACCTTGGGTGGCTCAGTTGGTTAAGCGACTGCCTTCGGCTCAGATCATGATCCCGGAGACCCGGGATCGAGTCCCACATCGGGCTCCCTGCTTGGTGGGAAGCCTGCTTCTCCCTCTCTCACTCCCCCTGCTTGTGTTCCCTCTCTGGCTATGTTTCTCTCTGTCAAATAAATAAAAAATCTTTTAAAAAAATAGCCTTTTAGAAATGATGGAATGACATGCAGTTGTATAGACTGGATTTTGAATCTTCCCTCCAAAGACAGGTACACCTACCTGCATCTGGGTGTTTATGCTAACATTTCCAAGTTTTAGCCACCAGCAATGTAGAAACACCACACAGGTCAAAATACATGCCAGTTTGCAACCTCTCCTCCCCAACGTCACTACCTTACTATCTAGCAAGACTGGGATCTTTGTGATTAAGTAACACGGCTACAAAATAGCTACAAAACATGTGTTTTATTTCCCATGGAGTGTCCTTGCCCTTTGGAAAGAAAGACGATACTCTCTGCACACTCAACTTTAAGATTCCACTAGACTCACACTATTCACGAAGGAGCTGGACCACAATGCTGGCCGTTTTCCAAGGTGTTTCAGGCCATAATATGCCAAAAGAACATTATTAAAAAACATTTTCACATGTAAAAAGGCTTAGTGACCCTCAAAAGACAGTTATGCATGCATTATTGTGAGGCTCCCGTTCGAACGCATTACTTCTGCCATCTGGAAGCAAGCACGGTTAGCCTTGTGACACAAGTTCATGTTCACAGCTAGTCATTAGCGACCGCTTCATTTTAAAAATTGCTGATAGTTGACCTTTAACCCCCAAAGGTAATTTCCTATGACTTAACTTAATATCCACCTGTATTTAAATGTAACTATTTAAGTTTTTTTTTTAATTTTTTAATTTTGGAACATCAAAACGAGCACACCAGCCGTAAAGTACTTATTTATGTTTATTTACCTCATATGACATACACAAGGGTGGAAGGTAATGGCTTAATACTTCTGTTAATGAAAGAAGAAGTTTTAATTTATCTCAGTGTATAAACAAAGGCCGCACAGTGAAATGCAGTCTTCAGTTATAATGAGCACTCCCCATGGGAGTGGGAAGCCACAGGTCACTCTGTTGTTCTTTATGTAATGCTTTCAGGGTCAAGGTGTGTGTCCAGGGCTAAACAGAGGTTCATGACGTGGTGGTAACAAGCAAAGTTAAGTTGGAGTGTGTCAACACACAGTTGTTATTCTCATTAACTCTTTTTTGTTGTTTGGGGGTTTTTTGTTTTATTTTTTTTATATTCTCATTAACTCTTATTGGTTATCTAAATGTGCTTTAGAAAGAAAACACAACAATTGACTTTGAACAGCTAAGTAGCTACATCTATGGTTGTTGGTATGTCTAACCCTACTGAGATTTAGTATTAAAATCCCTATTAAGAATCCTGGTTGTGCCTGGGTGGCTCAGTCATTAGGCATTTATTTGCCTTTGGCTTGGGTCATGATCCCGGAGTCCTGGGATTGAGCCCTGCATCAGGCTCCCTGCTCGGTGGGAGGCCTGCTTCTCCCTCTCTCATTTCCCCTGCTTGTGTTCCCTCTCTAGCTGTGTTTCTCTCTGTCAAATAAAGAAAATCTTAAAAAAAGAAAAAACAAAAACAAAAACAAAAAAAAAGAACCCAGAGGGATGCCTGGGTGGCTTAGTCAGTCAGTTAAGCATCTAACTTCAGTTCAAGTCAGGATCTCAGGGCCCTGCAATGGAACCCTGCAGCTGGCTACATGCTCAGTGGGGAGTCTGCTTGTCCCTCTCCCTCTGCCTTTCCCCCTTGTCGGTGCCCTTTCTCTCAAATAAATAAAGAAAAATCTTAAAAAGAAAAGAAAAGAAAGGACCCCAGGAATCAGTTTGATGTACTAAGCCATGACATTAATAACAAAAGTACCAAAAAAGGCTAGGCCTTCTATTGTGGTACATGAGACCTCCATTCTTTGAGTCAGAATGTCCTGGGACCAAATCTTAGCTCCTGACTTACTGGCTGTGTAACATGAAGCAAGTCATTTCCTCTCTGTGGGCCTTGGTTTTCTCACGGAGAGAATGGAAAGAACAAGAGTGCTTTACTTCGTGGAGGGGCTGACTAAATGAGACCCCATATAGAAGGTGTTTAATAAACATGGGCATGTGTTCTTATAAAACTATTGGACATTTGCTCACTCACAAGCCCTTAGCTACAGAATATGCAAGCAGTATTCATATTCTTATCCCAAACCTGAGTTTTCAGCAGGAAATCTCTGGAAGGTACAAATTTCTTGAAGCTAAGAGGACCAGGGTGCTTCAGGTAGAGTGCGACTTCTCTTTAGATCTGATTTTAAAATAATACATCAAACAAAAAAATCAAAGAGACCTAATTGCACACAAACATATCAGTAGGGAATTGGGTGTCTTCATTATGCTACATCATTATAGTAGATGATCTGTGTGTTTGCATGTACATTTTTAAAAGTCTAGGAGTGTACATGTTAAAGGTGTACATTTGGGTGGTGAACTCATGGGTGATTTTCAATTTCTATTTTATGTACTTTTTGTATCATCAAAAACTTGCCTAATGAGTGTCTATCCATCTTTAGCTCAAATAAATAAGTACATAAATATGTACAGAAACCGATAATAAATCTGTTTTAATTTAGAAATAAAATATTTATGAAACATGTTCTTATAAATTCAGTAGCTGAGTCTCACCATGCACATACCAAACATACTCCTTTATGCTGCACAGAACTGAGATAAAGAGCTCGAAAGGGGGGGGGGTCCAGGGAATTTCTAGCACCATCTGGCATCAGAGATCTCAACCTCCAACATTCCGTCATGTACAAAGTGATTGGTGAGACCCTCATTTGTCACCTGGAAATTCTACATTTCAGGACAGAATTATTTCTTCCCGCTGCTTATTGCTTTCTTTTTGTATGTATGTATTTATCTCACCTTACCAATTACTCTGAGTTTCTGGAAGGTGAGACCCATTTCTTTGATCTCATGTGTTGCACTATTTCTGCCCAGTGCCCAGCTCAGCATTAAGCATGTATTAGTATTCCCCAAAATATAGGAACTATTAGTTATTTTTAATCTGAGTGTGGAACTCCAGCAAGCCTGTAGTAGAGATTATAAAGGGGCATTCCATGATGGATTTGACTCTCAGACTGGTTTCATTTTGTGTACAGAATATTTAAAAAATCGTAGTTGCTTACTCAGATTTTTTTAAACATTGGAAGATTTTGTACCAAAATTCAGGTGTCCTGCTTGTCTTGGAAAATCAAAACATCAGGTCAATCAGATCAACACTCCCACATGGCCGTGTGTGTTGAGGACGACAGTGACTACCTGCTTCTGAAGGGGAAAATGTATTCTCCATTTTCCCATAGGTCCTGCCATTCCTGACTGCTTTACCTCTGTTTTAGTTTACTAGCTAATGTTACTTCTCTGGTCCCTGAGTTTGTCTCTTCTGAGAAGTTCTCTGCCTAGTTCTTCAAATTTGCAAATCTCTGGGCCTTCACTGCTTGGCCATGTTCTGTTCAGACTTCTGACTGTGCTGTTGTAACTGGAGTGATTTCTTTCAGGAAAGCAGCTTGGAAATGCTTCACTCTTCATAAAGCCCTGTCTGGATTCCTTCTTTCAGATGGATCCCTTGAACTTCTCTTATATATTGCTTTCCACCTTGTCCACAGGTTAAGCCCTTGTCACAGGGCCCTGTACATGGTAAGCACTCAAAACACCTTCACTTTATTATTACACCTTTTTGTGTCCCCATTCCTTCTTCCAGATCATAAACTCATTCCTAGTATGAAGGATGTTACCCATCTTTGGGCTGAGATGTAGTCATTTGCACAAAATGGATGCTTACTAAATGTGCATTGAATTAAATAGGAATGCACACACAGCATTTAATTCATCACAAGAGTTTAACAATTTTGGGTGGGGAAAAAAAAATCCCTGGGTCAGTGCAGTGGGGTAGGAGGCATTGAGGGATGTGGAACAAAGAGCAAAGCAGTGTTACTCAGGCGGACCCCTGAAAAGCTTGTTAAAAATGCAGATTTCTGGGGCGCCTGGGTGGCTCAGTTGGTTAAGTGACTGCCTTCGGCTCAGGTCATGGTCCCAGGTCATGGTCCCGGAGAATCGGGATGGAGCTCCACATCGGGCTCCCTGCTCAGCGGGAAGCCTGCTTCTCCCTCTCTCACTCCCCTGCTTGTGACCCTCTCTGGCTGTATTTCTCTCTGTTAAATAAATAAAATCTTTAAAAAAAAATGCAGATTTCTGGTCCCTGAGCCTTCTGGAGCCAGGGTCTAGGAATGTGAGGTTTCATCAACCCTAACCCCAGAGATCCCTATAACTGTCTCAACTATTAAAAACAAAAATAAACCCTCCCTTCTAAAATGCAGCCAGAATTAGTAATTCTATACTAGAGTAAGAATAAAGAAAACAAGTTCTGTTTTTTCGTTCTGTTGCATTGTGTTTTTTTTATTTTGCTATTTTGGATATTTTATAAATATTTATCAGAAGATTGAAGTTGGAAAGATTTATTTATTTATTAAGCATTCACCATGCTCCAGACACTATTGCAAATACTTTCTATGTGTTAACTAATTCAATCCTTGAAACAACCCTATAAGCTTGGCATTATTATCCCTATTTTGAGTTGAGTAATTGGAAAAGTTGGGCTGCAAACCCAAATATAAAAGCCTTGGAACTCCCAGTGTCAATCCAGAGCCTCTTTGCTTCAAGAGAATCCAGTAAATATCCTGCCTCTTCCAGAAAACTCTCCAGACTACTCTGACCCACCACATCAACATTACTGACATCACCTATGTTGTATTTTTTATATAATAGACTGCATCTCATTCCCCCCCTCTCCAAACATACACCTAGCACTTTTTGGATGGCCAGCCTTGTATTATTCATTTTCCCTGCATTGTTCCACTTTGGAACTTTGCTGTGCCCTCTCTGGGATGTTCTCTAGTGCCCAAGCTATAGCTATTGACTTTCTCTCCAAAGAAATTATGTGCACTTAGAAGGGCAGAGTAAGCCATCCCTCTTTGTACTGCTGCCTTACCTGGGGCCCTTAGGCTGCTGTTCGTGCTGAACAGACAGTATCATGCAGTGGTTAGGGAGACTTCGGATCTGAATTCAAAGACAGGTACAACCACCTTCTAGTTTCCTATTCTAGGGCAGGTCAATTAACCTCTCTGACCCTTAGCTTTCTTCTTCTGCAAAATGGAAACCTATTAAGTCAACTGACCTTGAATGAGCAACTGCTGTGTGGCAGGGGAGGTTGAACAAGGCCAGCGTAGACCCTGAACTAATGGGGTGGCTAGTCCCTCCCTTTTCTCCCAGGAAAACCAAATGTGATAATACCAAGTGAAGTGCTTACTTAGCTCAGATCTGGGGGGCATGTCATAGTTGGTCAACAGATGTCAGCTATTCATTCAATTATTCTATTTAATTAGAAGCAAGGCTTCCATTCGACACTGGAAGAAAATTTAATTAAACTTCACACCACACAGATGTAATATTATGCATCACTCCATCTCAAGCCTTTACTGCTTCACATCTTGCTTTCCACTTCCTGTCCATAGCCTCTATGCCAGGGTTGGGGAAATCAAGGGAGCCTTCCCTCCCCACCGGGTCCTTTTCAGTAGGCTGGTGATTTGTCAAAAGGAGAAGGGGAAGAAGGCAAGAAGAAAGAAGAGAAGGAGGAATGCCAAAACCAGGATTATTGAAACTGTGGTCTCTCAAACATTGATGAATCAACTTTCAACAAAACGAGAGGTGTCTGTTGTAACTGTGTAGTCTCAGGACAATTATTCTTAAAAACAGATTGAGTTTTGGGCGCCTGGGTAGCTCAGTGGGTTAAAGCCTCTGCCTTCAGCTCAGGTCATGATCTCAGGGTCCTGGGATCCAGGCCTGCATCGGCTCTCTGCTCAGCAGGGAGCCTGCTTCCTCCTCTCTCTCTGCCTGCCTCTCTACCTACTTGTGATCTCTGTGAAATAAATAAATAAAATTTTAAAAAAAACAGACTGCGTTTTAAAATCAAATTAATTCATAGTGTATAGTGTATAGAGAAATGGATCCGGCAATGAGACACACATTCAAAGCCGTTTGGGAATTATTTTCTCTTGGTCCTGACGTGTGCACCTCTAGCGCTCTACTTGTCAACTCATTTGGAGATGATGTGAAAGTCTCCAGAGCAGATCTTTCCCGAATGATCCTCCCTTCTTCCTCCACTCTTCACTCATTTGCTACCTCACACGCAGCATCAGATGCAGCTGCAATCTCGGTCTTCTCATGTATCTGCTATTTAAGTTAGCCTTTGGAGTTTTCTTCAATAAAACAAGCATAATGAAACACTCCTGAATCACAGAACTGTTCCGAGGGGAAAATGCCAGGCATGGGGTAGGTAAGCTCTTACTCCTTCTTTTTACTCCTTTCCTCTCTCTCTGTCGTTCTTTCTCTCTTACTATCCTCCCTCCCTCCCTTCTTTCCCTCTTTTCTCCCCTCCTGGATCCTCCTTTCTATTTCTTTCTTTCAAGAGGAGCCACCAGGTTCGCGGGTATCTTCGAGCAAGTCGTGAACCAGACCCACTCTCATTCCGGACTGGATCCCGTGGCGCCCGCAAGCCGCGCGCAAGCTGCTCGCGCCTCACCCCCTTTATTCTAAGGGGAGTCGGAGCTTGGGATGCCTGAAGCCTGGGAGGCGAACCGAGTCCCTCCCCGCGCTTTTCCGCCGAGGAGCGAGGGATGGAGTGGCGCGGGCTGCTGGCCCTCCCTCCCCTCCCACTCCGGGCTACGCCAGCCGCTCCGCGCCCCTTGGCACCAGACCCTTTTCTCTGTCGGGGTAGGCGAGCCCAGCCGGCAGCCGCGCGACGGGGGCCGAGGGCGCCCCCTCCCTCCCTCCTGCTCCCCTCCCCTTCCTCCCCTCCCGATACAATGACTGGGCCGGAACAGCGCATCAGCCGAGTCTCATTGGCAGCGGCCGCCCCAGCCCCGGGAGAGGCGGCGGGGCGGGGGCAGCTGGAGAGAGCCGAGCCGGGAGCCCAGGCTGACAGCGAGAGCCGGCTGGCGGGACGCAAGGACCGGAGGACGCGAGACAGGCGGCCCGGGCACAGCTGTAAGTGTGCGCCGAGGCGTGGACGCGCGGCGAGCGGCGGCGGGGGCGAGGAGCGGCCCCGGGCCGGGGATGCGGCGGGAGCCGGCGGCCCAGCGAGCCCGGGAGTCCGGCTGCGCGGCTCACGTGCTGAGCAGGAGCTTGGGCCGAGAGGAGGAAGAAGAGGAAGGCAGGCGCCCGGGAAGGCGCGGCGCGGCGCGGAGTTGCTCGCAGAGCTGGCGCACAGCCGGGTCCCCAGGTCCCGCGCGGTGAGCCACCGAGACAATAAAGTAGCGGCCGGCAGCGTCCGAGCGCCGGAGGGAGGAGGCGGCAGCGGAGCAGGTAGGTGGGCGACAGTCCCCGGCGTCTAGCGCGCGGCAGGGGCGCGGCGGTGAGCTGCGGCCACAGCGGGCGCTCCGCGTGCTTCCCGGGGCTCAGCGCCGGCGTCCGGAGACTCCCAGCGAAGGTGTGGGGCTCGGGCCGGCAGGAAACCCCGCCCCCGGATCCTGGGCTGCAGGCTGCCTCCGCCCGAGCCTCTGGGGCACTTGGCGCGGCGCTCTGGGCGCTTCGGTGGTGCGGAGACAGGAAGTTTGGCGTTTCCAGGCGTTGGCGCTGGTGGGGTTTGTAAACGCGCCGCCAGGGACCATGTGCTTTGGTTGTTGCGCGTCGGTGGAAGGTGGGAGAAATGCTGATGAATCCCGGAGACTTTCGCGAGGCAGGGCTTCGGGGGGGGGGGGTGCGCGGGAAATCCCCGGCGATAGCAGAGGGTACTCAGGGCTTGGTCTGTCTGCCCCTTTTAACTAGGTGTGTCTGATTCTAGCCGCTCCTGTGTTGAAAAGGCTGTATTGCGTGTGGGTCGCTCTCTATTTTCTAGAGTATTTCACCTTTAACCTTCGTGTGTGTGTCTATGTGTGTGTGTGTGTGTGCGCGCGCGCGCGCGGGCGCGCGTGTGTGTGTGTGTGCGCGCGTGTCTGGGTCAGGGGGAGGGGACAAAGATGATATTTTGCGAACTGCCGTTCGGTTTGAATTGGAAGATAAACTCTTCCTTTGCATCGATCGAATGCCCTGTGCTCTGAACGCTACTGCTGAGTAGTGGCTGGTGTTTTTGACAAAAGGGGTGAGAGCTCCTCGGAAATCTTCCCGGAGCCTGAGAAAGCAGCCGCAGGAGGTGGTCTCCCTTGCTCTCCTTTGTGTGGCCGCTTCCTTCCAGATGTGAGAGGGTTGGGCTGGGCGCTCCTGGGTGGGGTAATAATTATCCCGAACATTCCTGCGATCTGCTAGGACTTGTAAACATACCAGAGCCAACTCTTCCGAACTTTGCGAACCAACTTGGTGTGCTTGCTGGTACCTAGACGGCTGCATCTGGAAGGTGGCCCCTTCAGAAGAAAGACTCTGGAATGCTGACACTAGCAGTCTCTCCGGAAAGGTGGTTGATCCTTCAAGGTTAGCTAGTGTTGCCCCAGAAATTCAGCGATCCATTTGGAGGATAGTGTACACGATTTTCGCGCAATCCCGGACATGCTGTTTCAGTCCCAAAGAGAATGCATCTGTGGAACTTCCAAATCAAATATCTGGAGAAGAAAAGCAGCTTCGCCTTACTTAACCTTGTCGGGGTTGCACTTTGTTCTGCCATCCACTTGCTGTTAAGAATGGCGGTTGACAGCTTCTCGTGTGTCACGTTCCGGTGGGCATCATGAATAGTCCATGGAGTGATGAGCTGAGCCCAGAGGGAGGTTAAGTAACTTACCAAAAGTCACGTTGGTCTTTTGGAGTTTCCCTGAGCTCTGATTTCAGGTGCCAGGTGTTAGCCATGACAGTGCCTTTAACGGGGATCTGCTGTGATGGCACTAATGATGATGAAGAAAGTAATAGGAATAACAATAAGTGACTCATCTATTTTTTCAGTCAGTTAAATAACATGATGGCAACTGACCCAAGGTAAACACTCAGTATATATTTCGGTCTCTGGGTTTAATGTCACAAACTAGGTGATGGTTATATTGATAAGTTTATGATTCTTTTTTCTTTTTGTATATCCAAGAATTTTGTAATACAAAGTAAAGCACACACGCATTTGAACAGTGCTTACATTTCCTAAAAGAGGGTCAGAAGAATTCAGGCAATTCCAAGGACTTCTTACACAGGAGAGGTTAATTGCTTCTGTATGACATTGGCAAATATTAATCAAACACTTTATTTGCTTAAATTCAGTAATGCAGGTGGAATGTATTTGAAAAATATAATGATGGAAGATGAAGAAAGCTACCTAAAATACCGTTATAGTGAGGTTTGTTTTTCATTCTTCCAGGGAAAATCCTCAGAAGTCACTTCTCTCGGGTGTGCAAGTAACTGATTGTCTTAAACTTCACTCTGCTTTGAAATTAATAGACTTTCATCTTGGTGGCAGGGCGGTTCATGGCTTCTTGAACAGGCAGAGGACTGCACTGGGGCCCAATAATCTAGAAGAATTTAGGAGGAGTTAAAGCTACAGCTCTCAAGAGTGTGAAAGCAGCTAAGCTTTCTCAGCATTGTTTACAAGCACTGGCCTCTGTTGCTAGCAAGCATGAGAATCCGACTTCTCCATTTGATGTCACAGATTTAATCAAGACTGCAGTGCTTCTGAACAGACAAAAAGGAAGTTTTGGCTAAGTGACAATACAAATAAGGTACATGGAAAACAGTTAAAAATACCCCATCTTATCCAGCCTGCAGTAATTGCCTAAAATTTCAAGAACTCTTCATAGTTATTTTACACACAATACACACATAAGTGAAGGTTTGAGGTTTATACTGCAAGTGACCCCTCTCTCTCCCTCCCTCTCTGTCTCCTTTTCCCTCCCTTCCGCTCTCCCTTCCTATCTCCCTACTTCCGTCTACATCTGCCCCAGAGATTTGATCTTATCATGAAGATACTATTTTTACATACTCAGTAACTGCTAAGGTTCCCTGAAATTGCAATCTCCAGCAACTCAGCTCAGCAACAGGATGTAGGTGTCTCTTTCCTTACTTAATGTATTTCTCATCTCTCTCTTTTTAGACATACTTTTTATTTTGTTTTAGAAGATTTCTTTTTTTTTAGTAATTCATTTATTTCTAGGTCATTAAGGTTTTTTTTTTTCCCTTTTCTGGCCAACATGTGTCCTGGTAGATCAGAAAGCAATGGTAAGGTAGCAATTTTCTGTTGCTAGATGCTTGATTTAGGGGCCAAACCTCTTATTTTCCTCAATAATTGAAATTATCACAGTGTTTCTTATCTAACACTTTTTCCAGTGAAATCAATTTTTTAAGATTGTTGTTGTTGTTGTTGTCAGAAAGAGGTAGAGAGCACAAGCAGGGAGAGCGACAGCAGTAAAGGAGAAGCAGGCTCCCCAATGAGCAGGGAGCCTGCTGTGGGTCTCAATCCCAGGACCCTGAGATCATGACCTGAGCCGAAGGCAGCCGCTTAACCAACTGAGCCACCCAGGCGCCCCTGGTGAAATCAGTTTTTAACCTAATCTCACAAAGCAGTATTTTTTTTAAAACAAAAGTCATGAAATCAATTAAGTGGGCTCCAACCAGTTTTTTTTTTTTTTTTTTTTTAGAGATTTTATTTACTTGACAGAGAGAGACACAGCGAGAACGGGAACACAAACAGAGGGAGTGGGAGAGGGAGTGGGAGAGGGAGGGCTTCCCACTGAGGAGGGACCCCCATGTGGGGCTCAATCCCAGGACCCTGGGATCATGACCTGAGCCAAAGTCCAATGCTTGATGACTGAGCCACCCAGGCGCCCCCAGTATTTTTTTTTAAAAACTATAACAGGACAGAGAATATCAGCATCATGTTATGTTGGTAAGTGCCCTGTTGTTTCGTGAGACTTTGAGTCAGTTCTCTATCTGCGTCTGTGTGCACTTTCTGGGTCACAGTATAACATGTAATTCTTACCGTGAGTTGCTGTCTAAAAAGTTGGCAAGCTACTGCCCCAGGGTGTATTTTCCTAGTGACAATCAACCAATTTAAGTAGAGTTTGGAAACACACACACACACACACACACCCATAATTTTTTTCATACATGGGAGTCCAAGTTACTAAAAGATACATACCTAGAACTGGCCTCAAGAGCATCTTGTTCGGGGCTGAACAATGACTTTGGAATCTAATTCCTTTCTTTTCATCTTCAGCCCTGTCTTCCTCTTCTTTCCTCTGTGCGTGGGACTCCTCGTTGGGTGGCTAGCTGATGGGTAGCAGTTGCCAGATGATGCAATTTCAGGGTCAAGTCCCATAAAAAGTCTAAACCTCCTTTGCCCAGTTGTTTAACAGAAAGCCTCAAAACCAGTTATGATTGGCCAGATGAACATGGCTTGTTGGAAAGCCACATGCCAAATGACTTCTGTGGAGGGTGAAGGCTTTACCTTGTTGGGTGAGTCTCACCCAGAACACGTGGACCATGGACACCAGAGGGCTGGACCTTCAGATGAAGACAGTTGCTGGATAAAGGGGAAATGGATGCTAAGGAAGTCAAATAAACAGTTGCTGAAATGTACAAGTGTCTAACTCCATGAAAGCTGATTTCTGTTTTCTTTGAGGCCCAAAAGAATGGAGGTCGAGCTGAATCATATTCAGGCAAATAGGTTATCAATATGATTTCTCACGTATATAAAGAAAGCCTTAGTTGTCACTTTATTTTTTTTTGTCTTTTTTATTTTTAAAGATTTTATTTATTTATTTGACAGAGAGAAACACAGCCAGAGAGGGAACACAAGCAGGGGGAGTGAGAGAAGGAGAAGCAGGCTCCCCGCCGAGCAGGGAGCCCGATGCGGGACTCGATCCCAGGTCTCCGGGATCATGACCTGAGCTGAAGGCAGTGGCCACCCAGGCGCCCTTATTTGTTACTTTAAACATGATCAATATCAGGACTTGTGAGATTGCAGTGCACACCAGGTCAAATTGATGGTGGTTGCTCTACCTTCCAATGACACTGGGGGAAAAAGGCAGATACATATTGACTAAAAATTCACCACAGACTCTAAACTTCTTATAACAGGTGGTCTTGATCCTTTCTGCATTTATGTTTGAATCTTGGAAGGCATTTATTTTAATCACTTCGTTGTGCTAATGTGGCAAAAGTAGATATTTAAGTGGTGTCTTTTAAGCAAATTCTTTGAAGAATATACCTCCATAAGGGCCAAGGCTGATGAGTTTCTGCTTCACAGCTCAGCCTTGAGATAGTTATCTGGGTCTATGTTACTTTGCCCTTTGGAGATGTGCTGCTCTTAATTACCCTGGGCCACTTCATGTACAATTATCTGGTAGGTAAGGGGGCCCTAATTGTGTGTGGCTGTGAGAGTAATGTTCGCTCTCAGCAGAGGTTCCCCAGAAGTAGGGTGATCATGCTGGCTTGCCAGGGTCAATCCTCGGTAATGTCTGTGCCTCCAGTTTGGATGAGAAATTATACGGTCACCCCACCTAGGTTATTTTAGGGAGCTCTGATTAGAGACCTTTTTAATAGATTATAAAGAATTCCTTCTACCAGGCAAGATTAAATGATAATATTTAAGGATGCATGCTTGTGTGGTTAAAGTCAAAAAGAAACCGACGAAAGCGGTTACCAAAGGTCATGAAAATGCAGAGATTCCAAGCCGGGAGTGACTTTGCTCCCAAGGGGACACTTGTCAATATCTAGAGAAATTGTCATTTTTTGTTGCCATTCGGGGAAGGTACTATTGGCATCTAGCTTGTGGAAGCCGGCAGGCTGCTCTGTATCCCCCATGTGCAGGACAACCCCTACAGCAAAGAAGCACCCAGCCCCAAATGTAGTGTTGGGAATGAGAAACCCTGCTATAGTAGTTATATATGAGGAGGGGGGAGAGAAAGTACTAGGAGCTTCTAGAGTGCCAGAGTGAGGCATATATGGCTATTTACTTGGAGATAATTATTGAGCTGCGTATTTATATTTTGTTCATTTTGTTTTTTGAGAGAGAGCTGGGAGAGGCAGAGGGAGAACGACAAAGAAAGTCTTAAGCAGGCTTCATCCTTAGCATGGGAGCCCCATATATGGGACCCTGAGATCATGACCTGAACTGAACCTAAGGGTGGGACACTTTACGAACTAAGCCACCCAGGCACCCTGTTCATTATTTAAATGTATGTTATACTTAAGAATAAAAGGCATTACTAAAAAATAAAGAGGTCTTCATCATAACTGAAGGATACAATGGACCTCTCAATGCCTACAAGGGTCTTGTTCAGATAGGAAGGCCCAATAAATAAGAGTAGGGCTAAGGGTAACTGGACCAGCTCATATCCAGCAAGTTTTCACCTGCACTGGAAATTACTCTGAATATTTGTTGAATTGGCAGCCTGTGTGTTGACCTGTATTCTACAGGAAGGCAGGATGGATTGAGATTATGAGCACTGACTCTCAAGTCAGAGGACCCGCCTTCAGATCCAGTTACTCCACTTATTAAATGTATGAGTCTGAGCAAGTGGCTCAAAGGTTCTTCATTTATGAAATGGGGAGAATAAAAGTTCCTACTTCATTGGGTTATTGCGAGGATAAAAGGACACAGTGTGAAGTGCTTCATGTAGTGCCTGCTGTGTATTAAGTACCCCATAATTGTCAACTATTATTATTTTTGAGGTCAAGAAAAATATTAATAGCTGTTTTTTGTTGAATACTGTGTGTTAGATTTCAATCACAGTGTTTTTTTAGTTATCCTTGTCTTCTTGCAAAAATCCTCTCATAGGAGTGTTGTGTCCTCTTATTGTTCTTGTTTTATGGTTGAGGAAAACAGAGACTTAATGAACTCCCAAGTAGGGGAGACTTAATTTCACCCCATAGTCATTCTGACCCTGGAGACTCTGCTATCATTTATTATGTCATATCGTTGGCTATGGAACGGAACCTTGAGACCAGCGAACCCACATAAATGAACCCCAAAGAGGGCTGTGATTTGGCAAGTTATTAAGGGATGGTGCGGGGCCAGAACCCAGATTTTCTGCCTCTCACTATCCACTACAACCATCTGTGTTTTGCAGGCAAATGTATCTACCTCACAAGGCAACCATGACAGGTGAGAGCAGATCCAGACATGGGATCAGGAACTGGGGAGATGTCTTCTAATTCAGCTACAAAAAGCCTAGAGCTGTGTTTGCTGAAGTGGGGTAGGTGTACCCTTGGTGGTGTAGGAGTTAATTTTTTTTAAGATCTATTTATTAGAGTGTGTGTGTGCTTGCACATCCAAATGGGATGAGGGGAGGGGCATAGGGAGAGGGAGACAAGCAGACTCCCCACTGAGCACAGAGCCTGATGCAGGGCTCCATCCCCGGACACGGAGGATCATGGAGCTGAAATCAAGAGCAAGATGCTCAACTGACTGAGCCACTCTGGCACCCCTGTACAAGTTAATTTTGAATGATAGATGAAAATCATTTTACTTTGATGGTTATTTATTTATTTTAATGTATACCAACAGATTTTTTTTTCCACTTAGACCTTCCAGTCTTATTAAAGAATATATTTCTTCCTGCCTTGCTGTATAAACTATTGACAGACTGGATATTATGGGTTAGGATAAGGCTAAGCAAGACATGATGTCAATGTAAAATCATTGAAAAATATATATTAGTAACACTGAGTGTAAGTGGTACTGAAAAATGGCCAAGTCTTTCTTTGAAGGGAAGCTGTGGATGACCAATGAGAAATAGTGTACTTGAGCCATGGTTCTCCAGCACTGTGCACTTGAATCACTTGGGGGATGGGATTCTGATTTAGTAGATCTGGAGTAGAGCCTGACATTCTGTTGAGCTCCCAGGTGATGCTGCTGGTGCTCGTTTGTGGACCACACAGCCTAGCAAGGGATCAGAGAACCTAGAAAATTCTTGGACATGTGCTGGGAGCTGGGCGAGGTCAAAGAAACGTAAGGTAATCCCTTATTTCCCAGAAGCTTAATCTAGTTGGGGAGAGAAGATATGAATGAACGTGGGAGCTTGGCAGAGAAAGCCTGAGGGGCAAGGAGAGGTACAGGTATGGGTTTGCCCAGAGTTGTGATGGGATGACGGGAGGGGATGGGTGGGGTTGGGTTTCCCTTTGGCCTGAAAGATGTGTGGCAGCCAAGTGGAGAATTCTAAAACAGGCTCACCGAGCAGGAGGGAGGCTACAAGTCACAGGAAGACTCTAGAAAATGCCTACACCTGCTAAGTGGAGATTTCAGCCATCACCTAATCAACACAGAGAATCCGTCTGGAACATTCGGTTTGAATAAGTTGCCTCAAAGAACAGGTCCCTGCCTGGAAATAATGGTTCCCGTCTCTTGAGTCCCTGTAAGTGCTGGGCATTTGCCTAGTGCTTTCTGCACTGTGATGCTTGTCTCCACAGTGACCTGCTACAGCCCGTGCTTTATACAAGTAGAAACCAAGGCTTGGAGGGGCAGTGTGACTTGTTCAACAACCCCACAGCCCGTGAGTGAGACCTGGAATTTGAATTTGGATTGGAGTCTGGGCTCTTTGACACCACCCTGCAAGACAGCCTGCTCTCCCTTATCCCTGACAGTCTCAGCCTGAGAGGTCTAGCTTTCTCTCTGGAGAGTATACCTTCCAGAAGCCTCTAATGGCACATCTTGTTTCAAGTAAGAATACTGCCCATCTGAAACAGACCCTGAGCAAACATCTGAAGTTGTCAAGTTATCCTTCCTCGCTATTTATAAAAATTATATTTCTTTCAGCCCTGCTAGATAAGTTATTAACAGACAGAAGTTCTTGGCATTGTGACCCCACATGAGAAATAAGTCCAAAGCCTTTCCTCTGAGGTCAGGAACAAGACAAGGATGCCCACTCTCACCACTACTGTTCAACATAGTGTTAGAAGTCCTAGCAACAGCAATCAGACAACAGAAAGAAATAAAAGGTATCCAGCTTGGCAAAGAGGAAGTCAAACTCTCTCTTTGTAGATGGCATGATACTCCATGTGGAAAACCCAAAAGACTCTACCCCCAAACTACTAGAACTCATACAACAATTCGGTAATGTGGCAGGATACAAAATCAGTGCACAGAAGTCAGTTGCATCCTTATACACTAACAATGAAAAAATAGAAAGGGAAATCAGAGAATCGATTCCATTTACTATAGCGCCAAAAACCATAAGATACTTAGGAATAAACCTAACCAAAGAAGTCAAGGATCTGTACTTGAGGAACTACAGAACACTCATGAAATAAATTGAAGAAGACACAAAAAGATGGAAGAGCATTCCATGCTCGTGGATCGGAAGAATAAACATTGTCAAAATGTCTATACTGCCCAGAGCAATCTATACTTTCAATGCCATTCCGATCAAAATTCCAGCAACATTCTTCAAAGCATTGGAACAAACAATCCTAAAATTTATATAGAATCAAAAAAGACCCCGAATCGCTAAGGAATTGCTGAAGAAAAACAAAGCTGGGGGCATCTCGTTGCCTGACTTCAGGCTTTATTACAAAGCTGTGATTACCAAGACAGCATGGTACTGGCACAAAAAAACAGAGAAATAGACCAATGGAACAGAGTGGAGAGTCCAGATATGGACCCACAAATCTATGGGCAAATCATCTTTGACAAAGCAGGAAAAAATATCCAGTGGAAAAAAGACAGTCTCTTCAATAAATGGTGCTGGGAAAATTGGACAGCTACGTATAGAAGAATGAAACTAGACCATTCTCTTACACCACACACAA
>PITA01025695.1:0-23905 GCA_004023965.1 Spilogale gracilis
GGGGGCAGAGGGTCCTTGAAGTCAGTCACAGAGAGATGGTTGGAAGACATGTGCGCGTGTAGCCTGGTGATGAGAAGAAAAGGCCTGGGGGCAAGATGAAGAGGGGAGACAGGACAGCTCTCTGTAAGCCTTCCAGGGGCCATTGTCCGGGACGTAGAGCAGACTCGTGCTGTTTAAATCCCCAGAGTGGAAATTAAAAGGGAGCCACTCCAGCGCACCGTAAAGAAAGAGAATGCAGAAGTAGTGAATTCCTTTGGTTAAGATTTCAGGACAAATCCTGACTCCACCTCCGTCTGTATTTGACCTTAGACAAATCACATAACCTTCCCGAGCCCCATTTGTTATCTGTAAAACAGGGATGATAATGACACAGTGTGGAACTTTCCATAGGGAAAGTCAGTGTATACGGCAGAGGCAGAAGTAACACTCATCAAAGGAGTCCTTGAAAATCCCTTAGAGAACACCTGGGTTCAAAAGTTCAAAAGACAGTTGATATTTAAAAAAAAAAAAAGTTGTCTGCTTGCATTTGAGCTATGGCCAATCTCCTGGGGCACTGTTGGGCAAGGCAGGTTTGGAAGGGAATGCTTGGGGTATCTCTGTAAGTTAGACTGAAACAGAGCTGGTGGTGGGATATGGGCCTGTCTTTTATCCTTCTGTCTTACAACTTCCCCTGGGAGTGTCCTCATACGGCAGCCCCTAGTTATTGCAAGCCCGTGTGATTGAATTTTTGATTGTCAGACCTGCACATGATAGAATCCCAAGATGGAGCTGTACTCATCCACTAAATAAGCTTCTATCTAAAGGAAATCACGTGGTGCTGGATCTATAATAGATCAATAAACCTTATATCTACATATCAACATCCATATTCATATCTGTGTATTGTTTTTAAAGATTTTATTTATTTCTTTGACACACACACACAGAGATCACAAGCAGGCAGAGAGGCAGGCAGAGAGAGAGGAGGAAGCAGGCTCCCTGCTGAGCAGAGAGCCTGATGCGGGCCTCAATCCCAGGACCCCTGAGATCATGACCTGAGCCGAAGGCAGAGGCTTTAACCCACTGAGCCACTCAGGCGCCCCATATCTGTGTACTTTAACCCTAACTTGGGGTTAAAGTCTATGACTTTGTTTTATTAGTGATGCTCTCCCCAGCCCTAAGCAGAATCTGGGACACAGTGGGAGTTCAGTACAAATTTGTGGAATCTATTAACAAATGAATGATGAATGAATGCTTGAGCTTCCCGGAGAGAACAGGCTAAGAGCGGTTACCTGGTCTTTATCGGAACATCTCCAGTGGTTTCCTGTTACTGGAAGTCTTCAAAGAAAGGGGGAGAAAGACGTGAATTGGGTAAAGGCTTGGCTCTGGCACTATGATCCAAGGCTGCTTCTGTTCTCATGTGTGTGTGTGTGGGTTCTCATTCCACAAACACTTATCGATGATGGATGTGTGGGGGCAACGTACCAGGAGCTTCAGGAGCTAAGGAGGTGGAAGAGTATGAATTCCGTTGTTGGGAACTGACAGCTGAGCTAATGGGTCTTCATAGTTAACATTTGTTGAGAACACAGTAGGTGACAGGTGCTATTGTAATGAGGATGTTAGAAATATCGAACAATAAGCCTTCAAAGTAGGTGATCCTACTATTGCCAACTCTGTACACGAGGAATGGGCATGTGGATGAGTAAGTCCGTGGGGCAGTGAATGTGGGGACGGAGTTCCCACGCAGTGGCCCTGGTCATCTGGAATGGTCAGGTTCTGACTCCCCTGTGGGTCAGGAGCAGAGCCTCATTCTATGGCTTTCTCATGCAGAGGTCCATGATGTTTGTCGAAGACTTTTGTTTCCCTCCTCATCACCTGGAAGGTGGTGTGTATTAGTACCCTCTTGCTGCTGGAACAAATTGCTCTCAACCTAGAAGCTTAAAACAAAGCACGTTCCTTATCTTACTGTACTGGGTCAGGAGTATAAAGTGGGTCATTGGGGATGCATTCCTCTCTTGTTGCATTTTCCGGCTTCTAGAGGCACCTGCATTGCTGACTATGGGCCCTCCACCATCTTCAGGTCGGCACTGTAGCATCTTTCCACCCATTTCTCCCTGTCTCGCCTCTCGTTCTGTTACTGCGTTTCTGACTCTGTCCTCCTGCCTCTCTTTACCAAGGACCCTGGTGATTACATTAGGCCCACCTGGATAATAAGTTTCCACAAACTCGGTAGCTTAAAACAATATACATTCATTTTTTTCCCAGATCTGGAGGTCAGAAGTCTGAAGTCAAGGTATTGGCAGGACTCCACTCTCTCCAGAAACTCTAGGGGAGGATCCTTCCCACCTTTTCCAGCTTCTCTTGGCTCCAGCTTCTCTTCTCTTTCCAGCTTCTCTTTGGCCTGTGGCTGTGTCCCTCCAGTCTCTACTTTCTCCTTTGGCCTGTGTCTCCATATGGCCTTCTTCTCTTACGAGGATGCTTGTCAGTGGAGTTAGGAGCCACCCCAACTCAGAGCGAGCTTATCTCCAGATCTTTCATTACATCTTCTAAGACCCCATTTCCAGAGAAGATCACCTTCCCAGGTAGCAGGCTAGAATTTGGACCTAGCACTTTGGGGCCATAGGTGAATCCCCTACACCACACTGTAAGGTAACGCATTCCCAGCTGCTGGAGATTTGGGCATGGACATCTTGGGGGAGGATCTTCATGCTGCCCCCCATAACATATTTTCTTGACTTTGCTGAGTTTCTTTAAAGGTCTTCAGAGGAAGGAAGAAAAATGCAATTTCCATGTTGTAATTATGATTTAACTTCTGGCTATCTATCCTCCTGACTCAGTGATGGCCTCGTGTTCTCATGGGTCGCTAATTGTCCTGTTTATCAGGGAACTGTGGTTTCTGGAACCACACCACACCTCGTCAGCAGGGGAGGAACTCATTCATGCTTGGAGAGAAATAAATGTGAACTCACGCTGGTCTTGAAGATGGTGCTTTCCATCTTTTGGCTGCCATAATTCAGTCCCCAGGCTTCTCCCGTCAGCTGGACTGGTGATAATGAGACGCTAAAGGCCTCTTAAAAGGGCATTAACATTTCAAAGCCTTCTCTACCCCCGGGAAGGATCTTGTTTCCAAAGTTGGTCTGAGAGGCGTAGAGGAAGGCAGTGGAAGTGCTGTAAAAAATACGGAGTTTTCTGCCACTTGTTTAGCAACGTGTGGGGAGCTGGTCACTACAGAGAACCATCGGGAGGGCGGCAGCCTTGGTGAGGGAGGGCGCTAGCCTTCCTGAGTTGGGCAGCACCTACAGAAGGCCATGTGAGCCCGTTTTCCTTGAGTGATTGGATTTGCAGAGAGGATAAGGTGGAAGGTTTTCTTCCCTGAGCGTGGTCCTTGCAGAAGCACGTTGGAGCTGTTGTCACTGAGCAAGGCGGAGGGGCTTGGACAGGTGGGGGAGGGAGTGGCCAGTGGGCTGGCGGTGGTGACGTCCTGCCCTGATGGGTTTGGTTTTGTTTTGTTTTCATTTGGTTGCAAGTCACAAAAACCCAAATCCACTGTCTTAAGCCAACAAAGGGGAAGTGTACTGAGTTGTGCGACTAAAAGAGCTGTCGTGGCTTCAGGCAAAGTTGAATCCAGGGGCTCATCAGGACTTGGTCTCTCTGCTGAAATTCTGCCTTCCTGTCTGGGGTTCTGCACTTCTTCCTCCTGTGCTCGTGCTCTTTCCTGTGCCCAGCATCCGTCCCCTGTCCCCTGCGTATGTGGACATCCCGCTGTCCTCTGGTGCTTGCTCAGGGCCCCCCACTCCGTGCAGTCACCTCGTTCCTGCCTTCGTGCATCCCACGGGTCCTCCCCTCTGTGGGTCCCTAGGTAGACATTGTATTAGGACTCGTCACATGGCCCATCCTCGTGCACGGTGGCCCGTCTGCCGCCTGAGGGCAGGGTCCGTGTCCCAAGGGCGGTCCCGCCCCCAGGGTCTACCTGAGGGAACTGCCACAGCAGCACACAGCTAACACACCGCGACACTGGGCCAGACTCCGTTCTGCCTGTTTCAGACGCAGCACAGCGATCCGCCCACACGGCCCCATGGGGCGGGGCGAGTGTCACCACGTCGTCCTGCGGCTCAGGGACCCGAGTCACCGTGCTCAGTGCGTGTTGAGTAAACGCTAGTCCCCTGCATGTCCAGATTCATCGACCAAAAAGTAGACAAGCTGTTCTTCCTATTTCTTCGCTTATTTTATAGACACATGTTTGTGGAAACCCAGATGTTTGGGGAAGAGTTTTGACTTTTACGTGGTGGTAAGTCCTTCGGTCGAAAGAGCTCTGCAAATCACATCTTGCCTGGGGTTGCTGGTCTGACTTTCCCGCCCTGGGAAGCGGGACGTGAGAGGGAAGATGCTCCCGGGTGGCAGGTGGGGTGGGACAGGGGACCCTGTCAGGACCTCGCAGGTGTCGATGAGAGGAGGCGGGGGCTCACAAGGGTCCCTGCACTGACTTCTCTCGAAAGGGTCCCTGTCGGCGCTGGGCCAACAGGCTTCCAGGAAGCTCTCACACTGACCCTGATTTTATTGAGGAGACAGCGAGAAATCCAAAGGAGGGTTAAGGCGATTTCTTTCTCTCTTAGTGATGCTTGGCAAAAATTCCTGCAGAGAACACTGCTATCTCATTTCTGGGCATGAATTTCCTTCCCTTTGCCCACCACCAGGAGCCGGGCGGCTAAGAATAAGCTGTCAGGCCGCTTGGCTGTTATTGCCTGATATTGTTCTCTATGCCTGCGATTTGGACTTTTATTGTTCCTTCCTAATTGGGGACGGGGCAGGCATTTCCTGTTGGCGGGGGACTGGGTACGGCCGCCTTCCCAGCGCTTTCTTCCCATCAGCACCGCTGTGATTTCAATATTAATTAGCTCTTTTGTTCATTTCTGTCTTCGGCATCTCCAATTAAGAGCTGACATTCTGGAATTGTTTCTGCGTAATGCAGAGAAGTCTTGGAATAAGCCAGAGGAGGCCCGTGAGCCTCCCTGCCTCGCTCCCTCGGTCACATGACCATGTGCTCCTGCCCTCCCCTCCCGGTGCCTCCCCTGCTCAGGTCCAAGGTCGGGGTGTGTGGGGGGTACATGCCAGAGTCTTCAGGCCTGTGAATGTGTCTCGGGTATCAGGCAGGCCGAGAGCTCCTGGAGACATATTTACTTTGTTTAGTAGGAGGGAAAGGGACCCTCTTTGATGTTTTGGGGCTCAGTGCATGGTTTCAGCTCGTGCCAGGCCTCTCGGGTGGGGAGCAGAGTGTATCAGCTCCATAACCAGATTCACTGGGTTTCTGGAAGAACTCAAATAATTTGCGCGAACATTAGTAGTTAATGGGGTCACTCACCCGCAAGCAGTAGGCACAGGTGTGAGTGGCTTTCAGTACGAAGGTGACATGTGGAGGCTGCTACCACACGTGACCATTTTTCTAACAGCTCTTAGAGGTATAAGGAATAAACAGCAAACTGCATATGTTTAAAGTATACGAGTTTGATGTTGTAAGCCATACATCTCCAAACTCAAGGCAGTGAACATACCCTCAACCCCCAAACTCTCTTCATGCCCCTTTGTAACATGCCGCTCCCGTCCCTCTCCAGTCCTCCCCAGGCAAATGCTCACCTTCTCTCTGTCCCTGAAGAATGATTGTCATTTTCTGGAGTTTTGTATAAATGGGGTCACAGAGAATGTGTTCTCTTCCTACATCTGGCTTCTTTCACCCACACAGTGAATTTGAGAGCCCCGCGTGTGGTGGTGTGTGTGGGCAGCCCCTCCCTCTTACTGCCAAGGGGCCGTCTGCCGTGTGCCCACACCGCGGGTCCTCCATCCGCTGCTGGACATTTGGCTTGTTCCTGTTCTTGGCTGTCACCACTATTGCCACTATGAACTTCATACAGGTTTTTGTGTGAACATTAGCTTTCGGATCAGAAACAGTGAATGATAAACTTTTAAGAACCTGCCAGACTGTTTTTAAAGGGGCTGGACCATTTCACACTCCTGTCATCAGGCTTTGAGGGCACCAGTCCCTCTGTATCCTCGTCAACACTTGGGATGCTCAGCCTTTCAGTTTTAGCCAGTCTACTAGGGAAGCACATGTATATGCTATTTTCGTTTTAACTTGTCTTTCCTTAGAGATTAATGATGTTGGACAGTTTTCATGTGACATTTGCCATCCACTGACCTTTGGTGAAATGGCTGTTCAGATCTTCTGCCCGTTTTTTTATTGGCTTGTTTGCTGTATATTATGAAGTGTTGAAAATTCTTCTTTTGGTTACATGTCCTTTATCTGTCATTGGACTTGAAAATGTTTTCTTCTAGTCCGTGGTGTGTCTTTTTCATGACCACTGGGATCTTTTTTCTTTATTTTTTTATGCTAGGGTCTTTGGAAGAGCATAAGTTTTTGGTTTGACGAAGACCAATTTATCCTTTTTTTTTTTTTTTGCCTTTTATAGATTATACTTTTGCTGTTATATCTAAGAAATAATTGCATAATCCAAGTTCACAAACATTTTCTCCTATGCTTTCTTCTCAAAGTTTTAGAGTTTTAATTCTTATATTTAGGCTTATGATCCATTTTGAGTTAATTTCTGTGTATCGTGGGAGCTAAGTACATAAATTCGTCTGTTTTGCATATGGCCATCCGGTTGTCTGGGCACCCACTGGTGGAAAAGACTGTTCTTTCTCAGTGTCTTGGCATCCCTTTTTGATAATAAATTGGTCATATATGTCAGATTTAATTTATGCATTCTCAATTCTATTCCAATGAACGATAAGTCTCTTATTATGACAGTACCACATTCTCTTGATTACCATTTTTTTTTGTAGTAAGTTTCGTAATTGAGATTAGTGAACCCTCAAGCTTTGTTATTCTTTTTTGCGATTGTTTTGACTCTTCTGGGTCCCTTGACTTTCCATGTGCGATTCTGGGTCAGCTTGTCAATTGTTACTGAACGGGCAGTTGGAATTTGGGGATTTTGATAGGTTTCACATTAAATCCGTAGATTGATTTGGGTAGTATTACCATCTTAATGTTAAGTCTTCTGATCATGGACATGGGATGGCTTCACATTTGTATGATCTTTAATTTCTCATGACAATATTTTAAATGTTCAGGGTGTAAGTTTTGCACTTCTTTTCCTGTGTTTGTCTTGTATTGTATTCTTTTGGTGCTATTGTAAATGGAATTGTTTCATGATTTTTTTTTTTTTCAAATTGATCCCTGCCAGTGTGAAAACACTTATTTGATTTTTTTTTAAGATTTTGTTTATTTATTTGACAGAGAGAGAGATCACAAGTAGGGAGACAGGCAGGCAGAGAGAGAGGAGGAAGCAGCCTCCCCGCCGAGCAGAGAGCCCGATGTGGGCCTCGATCCCAGGACCCTGAGATCATGACCTGAGCCGAAGGCAGAGGCTTTAACCCACTGAGCCACCCAAGCACCCCACTTACTTGATTTTTGTATATGGATCCTGTACCCTGTACTTTTGCTGGGTTTATAATGATAGTTTATTTCTTCCTTTCCATTCGGGAAGTCTCTTATTTCACTTTCTTGCCTAATTTCCCTAGCTAGAATCTCAGTAAAATGTTGAATAGAGAGGCAAATGAGTTGGTTCAGTACCGGACTCTTGATGTTGGCTCAGGTCATGAACTCAGGGTCCTAAGATAGAGCCCCATGTTGGGCTGTTGGACTCAGTGGGAAGTCTCCTGGAGATTGTCTCTTTGCCCCTCCCCCTGCTCACTCATTCTCTCCGTCTCTCTCTCAAATAAGTAGGTCTTAAAAAAATGTTGAAGTAGTGAGAATAGACATTTTTGTCATTTCTCTGATCTTTGGGAGAAAGCACTTTGTCTCCATTAGGTATAATGTTAGCTGCCATTTTTTCCCCTTTTTTTGGGCATACCTTTTATCATGTTGAGCAATTCCCTTCTATTCCTAGTTTGTCGAGTATTTTAGCAAGAAAGAGTGGAGGGTCTTATCAAATGCTTTTCTTGTGGCTATTGAGCTGATCACGTGGTTCTGCCCTTCTAGTGATACAGTGTTCCCGAGATATTTCTGCAGAAGAAAAAAGTTTTGGAATATCTTGAAACTCCCAGGGCTTCATAGGTTGGGAGATAATAGCATTCTGGACCACCTCTGCTGGGCTTTTGTTTTTGTGTTTAAATCAAGGTTTGTAAATTCATGCTGCTCAGTTTCTCAACTCCAAAACACATGAGGGAAATTGTAGCAGCAGAATCTTGTCTTAGACTCAGGAATAAGCTGGGTGCCCCCTGTGCCTTAGGAATTCAGAGTCTCAAGCAGAGTGGCTAGAAGGGAGGCTTCTAGTTTGAAGCGTCTGTTGTATAAACAGGAGTCAGGTTTAGGGATGGACCTTCTAGAACGCCAGCTGTCTGGGGCAGAAATGCTAAGCAGGGCAGGACTAATCTGATTTGGCTCCTCCTGAGGAACGTCCAGTCCCCTTTAGAAGCAGAAGCCCTTGATGTTCTTAGACATCTGTTTAGGTGAGGGTACGTAGGCTGGTTTTATGTGGGTCCTATACGGTGAAGTGAACCTAAGTATAAAAGTGATTTTCCCAGCACAACAAGGAATCGGGCACATCCCTTCTGGTCCCTGGGGTTTGCACACAGCCTGTGAGGGGCATCACAGACCCGGGAGCTGGGCCACCTTCTGCTACATCATCTTCTCCAGTAGCTTCTTACTCTGCTAAGTTTCTGTGCTTTTTGTTAAATCCATGGGGGCCTTTATCTGGTCTTAGGGATAGATGTGGCTAGCACCCCTCTTCTGTCCTGATGTAACATGGTTGGTAAACAGGTCCGAGGAGGGAAGATCAGAGATCGGGTGCTAGATCCGGGACATTGTCCATATGACCTGTACACAAACAACGGACACGCTCGTCTTTAAACCTTCTGGGTTGGCCGCTGCAGGAGGGCAGGTCATTTTGTCTGTCTTGCTCCATGCTGACCCCCGCCCCCGCGAGAACGGCTCCGTGCGGACCCCTCTCCCCCGCAAGAACGGCACCTGTGCCCAGTGGGCCTTCAGGAAGTATCTGTTGAATGTATGAACTTCAGAAACCTCTAAAAATAACATCCCAAAGTAACAAGTATCACACGTGACCACTTCCGGCGACCACTTCCTCGAGCCTCACATCTGGCTTGAGAGAAGGGAAGAAATGGCTGGAATCTCAGGGCGGTGTCTGCGCCCCCCACCCCCACCCCGCGGTGGCTATGTTGGGGCGAGCACAGCTCATCATCAGGGGATTAGGCTGCTTGCTCAAGCTTTTCACTGTTAATCTGAGAGTGGATTTGCTTCAGAGAGCACTGCAAGGATAGCTCCCTTTCTCCAGATCCTTCTCGGGGCACTGTGGGTCTGCGCCCCTAGCGCTAGGGCTCCACCCTGCATGTTTCCTCTGCGGCCGAGTCTGGACCTTCTTCAGTGACTTAACGGTGATGGTATAAGGAGGCGTTTTTGAGATGGTTCTCTGGGAGAGGCGGAGGGGCTCTGCGTTCTTCCGTCCCAGCTCCAGCACCTCCTGCGGTCTGGGGAGCTCATCGGCAGCAAGCGTCGCATCAGCAGGAGCAAGAGTGGGTGACAGCTTCCCTTGTGGCCAGAGGACCTCCAGGAGGCCAGTCTTTCCTGAGATTCCACCTCTTCCCACTCATGTCTCCTCCATGTGCATGGCCCGAGTGAACGCTCCAGCGGGGCGCTGCGTCAGTGTCAGGGGTAGGGGTGTTATGACATGTTGGTTTCTTGGTTCCTTTCACCGGTCCTCAGCCTCGAGCTGGCAGCTCCATGATGGCGTGGGACCCGGCCGATGTTACTTGCAGGGCCTCCCCGTCACCAGCATGAGCTTGGCCCTACGGAGCAGGTGCTGAGTGGACGGCAGACGCAGTCTCGTGGGGAGAGGGGCTTACTGGTGCCAGCGATGATGTCGCCACTCATGAGCGAGGGTAGGCTGTCACTCTGGGGGTTCTTGGGGAATCTGCTTTTCCAAACGAGCCTCAGAGACCGATTTAGTGTATGGCAATAACGAGCATTTATGGAGCACTTATACATTGACGTACAGGCTCTTTGTGTGTATCAATTCATGTAGGCTCTCCCCTCCCCGAATAATCTGTACATTGACTTATTTTCAGCATATCCTGAGATTAAGGTTATTGTCTCCCCATGATACAAATGTGTCCTCCTTTTCTCTAAAAACTTTCAAATGTCTGTAGAGAAATTCACTCATGCCAGGAGCTAATGAACATAAAAAGAAGCACAACAAAGTAGAGCTAGAAAGCCTTTTCCAGCCAAGAGTTCTAGGGACCCACAAGACATGACAGCCACACTTGAAAAGCTCACAGATTTTCCCCAAATATGCAGGGAATTCAGCATGAGCAATTTATCAGCGTTGTATTGATGCATATTACCAGGTTATCAGCGTGGACTTCCACAGAATAGGGCTGCCTTTTGCCTCTCCTGAAAGTATGAATTCTGTCTCAGCTGAAGACAAAGGAACAGGATTTCTCAGAGTGGACGGAATGGCTCATGCAGCCGCTTGTTATACAAACAGACTCTCATCTCTTCCATTTTCAAGAATGGAAGTAGAAGTTAATTTATATCCATGCAATCAATTTCTTCATTCTTTACTGATTACATCTTCCAAACTGCTCTTAGATTAATTTGCCACGGAGACATTTAAGGTTGAACTTGAAATGCTAAAAAGAAAATCTCAGATTTCAAGCACTTCTATTGACTTCTGTTCTTCCCGTGGCGTTGGGTTAGCCTTGTAACGAGCCCTCATCCCAAATGTGCTGTAGGTATCTGACCACTTCTAAAGCTCAGTGTAACAGGCTCTTTTAAAAATTAAAGACTTCAGCCCCAGGCAACTGCCCTAATAAAGTCGTCCCTTCATGCTCTGGATAGCTGAGCACTTTCCATCATCAAGGGTCTCAAGCGTATCTCTCCCCAGGGCATATGTTCCCAAGAAGAGAGAGAGGAACATATCAACGAGTCCCTGACACTCTTGGTGTCTAACATTTAATAAATATTTGGGTTACACTCTGACTTCTTTTCCTCCGAGCACAGGTATGCAAAGAGCAGGAGACGGCATGTACGCCTGAAGGTCACTCCTGGGGACGGCTGGTTTCTCATGTGCCTTCCTGGGCAGCCTCCTTAAGGGACAATACTGGGAATCGTGCAGGATTATCCAGCTCTGACTCTAGTGCTTGTACTTGGCCATGGTTCAGGGAGTATGGACTTTGGTCAAGTGCACTGGGCAAGTGAATTTTGGCTTCATAAATATGATGGAAATAATACAGAGTAAGTAAAACATGTGCTGGGAGACCACTTCCTAGCCTGTGCCCAGGTAGACATCACTAATCAATTCCAGCACTCCTTCTGGTTAAAGCCCACATTCCTTCCTAAGACAGAGCTCCCTAGAGTAGCCACCATGAGCCGATTTGCACTGGCAAATGAGAAACCTGTTTCCTATTTCTGGTAGTCTGCGGAGCTAAGAAGGTGCTTCGTAAGCATTGAAATGTGTGGTCTACTGAGACCACGTGTGGACCTCAGAATTCGATGTGTTGCATGGAAAACAAAACACACTCAAACCCTTTTCTGGTATATCACTGGGATCCCATCATATTCCATTGACCCCCTAGACAGTGGGTTAGGGGTACCAAGCCCCCCACTCCCCACACAAAAATCCATGCATAATTCTGACTCCCCAAAACTTAACTACTAAAATAGCCTACTATTGATGGAGAGCCTTAGTGATAATGTTAATAGTCGATGAATGCATATTTTGTATGTTCTGTGTATTCTATACTGTATTTCCACAATAAAGTACACCACAGCTAATAAGATATTATTGAGAAATCACAAGAGAAAATACACTCACAACACATACCGTATTTATGGGGGAAAATCCACATGTAGGTGGGTCTGTACCATTCAAACCTGTATCGTTCAAAGGTCAACTATCAGGATGTCCTTAAGCCAGAGACCATAAACGATCGGCTCTGAGACAGATATAGCCCTCAAGACATGCTCTGTTAGGCCAGGAAAGTACTTTATAAAATATATATGCTTAGAGGCCAACATTCAAAAATTAGTCAATTTCACCAAAACCCTGGATTTCCTGTTTCTCTCGCAAAGTTAGATCTCTGGACACAGCCCCAGGGTTCCTGCGTGTCAGTGATAGGCCGGTGGGTAGAACTGGCCCCTTTGTGTGGGGTTTGGGGTCTCCCTTGAGTTTGCTACAGTTCTCAACAGCAGACTGCCTCTGCTAGTGTGGGAGGGGTTTGGTTACTGAGCCGACACCCTAAAGCTCCATCCCAGGCCAGTTGGGGGGGTAAAATATGTTCTAACTGTATGGGTAAACTGATATCTATTAGAAATACACCTGGGCGGGGTGCCTGGGTGGTGGGTGGCTCAGTGGGTTAAAGCCTCTGCCTTCGGCTCAGGTCACGATCCCGGAGACCCGGATGGAGCCCCACATCGAGCTCCCTGCTCAGCGGGAAGCCTGCTTCTCCCTCTCTGACTCCCTCTGCTTGTGTTTCCTCTCTTGCTGTGTCTATCTCTGTCAAATAAGTAAATAAAGTGTTTAAAAAACAAACAAAGTACATTAGGTCAGTTAGCTATATTAGGTAAGAGATAGGTAGGACAATATACCAGGTGCAATTACCTTTATGTGTGGTAGATATTAAGTGGGCATCCCAAAAAACTGAGTCATTTCACATAAGAACTGCTGTAATTTCATCACGGGCTACTTCTCAGGCTGGGCAGGGTTTTGATACCCAGAAAGCCACGTAGCCCAGGCCATGCGGGGACAGACACGGAGGCCATCGGGAGCATCTGGTGAGCCCGTGCTGCAAGGCCCTGCTTGCTAAGCCCTGTGACTGATAGCCAGGCTGGCTCCCTGGAGCTGGGGCCGGGGCACAACTCGGGACAGCCAGTCCTCTCCCCGCAGCCGTGAGCGCATCTAGTCTCAGCCAGCGCTTCCCAGCCCAGACCTTTCACAACACTCTCTTTTACATACATACTGGTTCTGTAACAACAGGTGGCTAAGACCGTCATCCATGTTTATGTTTTCCCTTTGCCTGGCGTCGAGGAGATGAAATCTCTCAGCTGCCTGTTATACCCAGAGTTCATAATTCCCAGTATTCTCTGATAGAAAAGTTTCTGCTCTAAGAGAAATTCTCCTAAGTAAGTGCTTTCAAAATAGGTTTGGAAAGCATGAACCCTCTCTTTCCCCTGAGAACATGCTTATCCTGCCAAAATGCTCTTCTTTTATGCGAATAATTGATGTGCGAACCCTGGACACCTTAGCTGTGACTCTGGCATCCGTGCCAGCGGCAGCTAATTACCGGCGCCTCTCTCCAGCAGGCTCCGTGAGTGCAGTGGGAGTGGGCGCGGGAGGCCGGGCAGGGCCATGCGCTGGGCTTTCTCCAGATCAACAGCTCCTAATCCCTTCTGGGGCACCGCTTGATGAATACCAAGTGCTTGGATCTTTTCCTAACGAGTGTTGGTGGTGCTTTAAAAATCCCCCAGTGTCGAGGGATGAGATGCGAACACGAAAACATTCCGCGGATAAGCAAAGCTAACCCTTACGATAAGTCATCATCTCGGGCCTAATTTGCTGGTGTAGTTTGGTTTAAGGGGCAAAGAAAGTTTTGGAAGTGCTTGTTTGGGAGGGTAGGCTCAAACCTTGCTGAATATGATTGGGACAGAGATTTTTTTCCTCCTAGTGTGAGAGGACCGGAATTCTTTCCTTTCTGCATAGACGTGACCCAGTAAGCAGAATGTGGGAATTGTGCTCTGCCCTAGTGCCATCGGCTGGGAGCGGGAGATGAAGTCAGACAAGGGGGGCGGCTCAGGGGGCCCTCCTGGGCAGGGCATGTCCTGGGTGCCTCAGTTGCACGTGCCCAGCCTTGTAGATCAAGTGGGCTGAAGCCAGGGAGGCCTGATCACCCTTTAGGTGATTGTTCGACCAGTCACGGCCTCCTCAAGGCCCGGGACCCTTGGATTCATTTTGTACCCTGACAGACCTGCCCAAAACCTGCCAGAAGTCATCACTGGCCCCTCGCTGGGCCTGAGTTTGAACCCCAGACTCGTGGGAACTCTCTGTGTCGTTAAGACAGATTTGTCATCCCCGCCCCCCTGCCCCCTGCCCTGGGCCCACGGGCCACATCTCTGTGTGGGGCATCGTCGGGCAATCTCTGCACTCTCTCTGTCAGCACCAGGACCTCGGGGTTCTGAAATGAGGGTGTGTGTTAGAAGGGAAAGGACCACACCAGCCCTGGGGTGTGCACTCGCCGGGAGGCCGGGACAGCCAGGCTGGTGTGGGCTGGCTCTGCACTGACCAGTGCGCAGAGATGAGGAAAGAGCACCTCCCAGGTCTGGTCCAGCTCGGGATGCCAGACTGGCCTGCGTGAGAGAGAGTAGACAGAAAGCAATGTGACTGAGTGCGAAGCTGCCGTCAGGCCTGGGAAGGTGGGCTTGGGAGAGTCTCTGGAGTGTGGGACCTTGGTAGGACCAGCGGAGCTGTGAGGGCTTGTGGGCTGGGCTGTTATGGGGGGAGCGCAGTGATGGGCAACCACTTGGTCTGGCTCCTGGCCCCTGCATAGTCCTTGTGTGTCCATAAGGCCTCAGGCCATGATCCTGGCTGCAGAAAATCGAATAAGGCAACATGCTTGTCCCCCAAAGACTCGCCTTACAATCTAGGAGAGGCAGAGAGGTAAGCATGAATAGGGTAGGTCTTAGCATGTGAAGATAAAGAAAGACGGATACAAGGTTCCTGTAGCCAGAGTCCTTGGACATTTTCTCCTGGAGTGCTCTCAGAGAATTATTTGACTTTGCATATTTATTTTTGATGATAGTCTAAAGAGTATAAGAGCAACTTGTACTATTGGTGGTAGAGGCAGAGGTAGAGGCATTTCTATGTGACTTCGGTCCTGGTGTTTGCATTTGTCTTCATGACCACACTAGAGGCCCAAAGGGCTCGGGTTCTATCACATGATTTAACTCTTGATAATTCAACTATATGCATTTGGCCCAAAATATCATGCACTCACGTTGACACACATACCTATACACGTGTATGGTAGAAATAGTGCATCTGATCATTCGGCTGTTACTCTGCCTAGTGAGTGTAAGTCAGTACCTATCGGCACAACATGCTGTAAGTATCTGCCCACTGTTGTCAAAGACTCATGCTGTGTTGTTCTGGTGGCCGGCAAGTGGGTTGTGATGGCTTCGTTGACCTCTTCCCCTTCAGGAAGACGCTGAAGAATGTATTGAGGCCACAGAGCTACCCTAGGGCCATGAAATGTTGGAGGCACTGAAAGCTGTCTTTACAGAAGGGTAGGCAGTGACAGCAGCCAGAGGAGCCGAGACACTGGAGTCCCCGGCATCTCTCGAGGGCTCCAAGCAGAGAGAGATAATGGAATGACCTGCAGACACCATGTCTCTGCTACATGCTCCATGTCAGTCATACATATGACTCCCTATACATACATGGTATTGTCCATATTTTTGTATTGGAAATCATAAACGAAAACAGAGATCTTGTGTAATATTGGTTGGGTGCAATTTCACCTCCATTAACTTTGGAACCCAACTGCCATTTTCACAGTTATCGAGAAAAGGGAGATCTGTTCTATTTTATTTTATTACTATTTTTTAAAGATTTTACTTGTTTATTTGACAGAGAGAAACACAGCCAGAGAGGGAACACAAGCAGGGGGAGTGAGAGAGGGAGAAGCAGGCTTCCTGCCGAGCAGGGAGCCCGATGCGGGGCTCGATCCAGGGATTCCAGGATTCATGACCTGAGCTAAAGGCAGATATTTAATGATGGAGCCACCCAGGTGCTCTGAAAGATCTATTTTATATGCAAATGCTCATGTGCCAAGTGAGGCCAAATGACATCGCAGAGGAGGGAGCTAAGACTCGGGTCATGCTTCTGAAGTTACACGGTATTATGGACCACAGTTCAGTAATGTTCTCGGGAAAGCGAAGATGATCGAGATGGCATGTTACTGCTTACTTATGGAAGGGAAGGTGTAGACGATGATGTCAGAAAGGTGATGGGTCTGGTTCATGAAAGCCTAGTGTCGTCTAAGGACCCACAGGGCATAGGGGCATGGTAGATCCTGGAGAGTCTTACTGTATCCATTTTAATCTGAACACATGGCTCTTCCCCAGATTCATGCATGACTTTTTAATGAAGCAGCTTAAATTAAACAGCAAACTGCCTCCTTTAGACGTAGGGGATTCCACTAGTGCCCAAAGTGGCAGCGCTGATCATGTGTCTTCCTGAACAGAAGAGTCTTCTCCGTAGGGCACGGGGCAGAGTGGCCCCCAGGGGAAGAAGCTATCTCTGGCCGTTCTCCCATCTTCCCTCCCGAGTGCCTGGCGGGACTCACAGAGCTCACAGGGGGTACAGACTCCCCCATATTTACAGACCCAGGGTCCTTGCCCCCACTCACAGCAGCCCGTACTTAGTCTTTGGCAAGTCCTTAACCATTTTGCCCTGGATTCCTTTCCCCGGCGTCTGCGGCATCTACAGCGTCTGCCCCAGGTATGCGCACGCTCCGTCTCCCTTTCTCCCCGTGGGCATGTGTCTGTCTTCAGACTCCACGGTCATCTGGAGCGCCGCAGCTCAGTTCTCCAATGGGTTTAAGACAGTTTGACTCTACAAGTTTGATAAAGGGTGGGAGAAAAGCTCTTTGCAGCCTTCTACGTCTCTGGATTGAAACTGGGACCTGGCTGACTTGATTTTGTCTCTGATTTTTATTCAGCAGGGAACAACCCAGGTCTCTTACTTTAAAAATACTTTAAGGGAAAACCAAGAACAAACTAAATAGAGAGAGGGGATCAGAGGTTATCACAGCCACTGTTTAACCGTACAACAGGAGACTGTTGGGACAGCCCCTAGCTTGGAGCTCGGGCTCTCCTGCACGACTGACCCAGTGACCTAACAGAGCGTTAGCTTCCTCATCGGTTAAGTGGGATAGAGAATAACTTTCCCACAATGCTCAAGTGCAGGATTTTTCAAATTAAGGGCCGCTTTTTATGGGCTCTCGCCAGTATTTGTAAAAAGTGGTGACATAGGATGGCTCGCCCTGGAATGGCATGGAGAGGAGTGAACAGAATGGGATGGAACAGAACAGGATAGAAAATTCAGAGTGACTTACACGTAGTGAGGGTAAATCGTTTTTCATGAAACCAGCTTTTGTCTGTACTTTCTGTCCATACTTCTTGTAAATTGGTCATAATGTAAGCTGTATTTTCCATGGTGGCTGCTATGATTCACAACACATCATCATTGAGTGCATCAGTTAGTTAGTCTTACGTAACAAGCATCCCCCGTATCTCAATCCCAGGCCATCACAAGCACTTTGTCATTGCTCATGAGTCATCAGGTCTGCTGGATTTCAGCTCATCAAGGTTGCAAACACCAAGAGGGCAAAGGATAAGGGTAGATAGAGTGCTGGGGACAATCTTAAAATCTGCTACATGTGGCAACTGACAATCTCAGATGCTATAATGTCCTATACATTGTAAAAATGCAGTATTGTTAGGTTTCATCTTTTAAAAAGTACCCCTGCGTTCCCCTGCTTTTCCTGTCTTCCTCTCTCTTATCGACCGAGCATGCAGCTATGGGGAATGAGAGAGGTCACACATGTGTAAGAAAAGTCCTCACAGATCCCCACCTTTGGACCTAGGGAACTACTCCTTTTTCTTCTGAAAAAAGGGTTTGCTCTGTGTTGTCCTCAGTTGGCCAACTATTAACTTGCACTTCTGTCTGTGATTTCATCCTGTTTCCTGTTTGGGTGACCAGACTGAAAGCCTCCCTGACGAAGCCTGTTCTCTTCCTGCTACATGACAGGTCCTGGCCATGGGAGTCAGAGTAGTACAGAGTTCAGTTCTATTAGCAACTTACATTTGGCACTCGCTCAGGAAATGCTGATTCTGTTCGCTTGTTCTTAGGCCGAAGCTCCAGGTGGTCAGGCAGAGAATCTCTCCTCTGACCTCAGTATCCACACTCATAGTGGGTATTTGGTGGGCTTGGTGTGGGGCTGAGGGGCTGTTCGGTTCAAGCTGAGAATGCCGAGAAAACTGGCCACCGGAGCAGGACAGACGGTTGGGACTCACACATCGCCGCCTGACCACAGCCCATTTGCCAGCAGACCTGGTGAATGGCAGGTGTGTGGCAACTGAATTCATTTATTCTTACCACTGCCGTTAGGGAAATCATGATTACTTGCGTTATTTCGAGCACCCACCATGTGCCAGGCTAAGTGAATTTTGTGTTTCGTTGTATCTCACACTTAGAACAGGTGCTCTCATCTACTGTCCCCCCCCTTATGGCAGATCCCCTTTCAAAAGCTTTCTGTAGTCCCCCCCAGTCCCATTCTGTCTGGAGCCCGCCCCAGGTGTTCGGGTTCCCTAGTGCCCCATGTCAGGGTCTCCAGGGCGTCGTGTGTGGCTGATGCCAACAGTCAGACTCCTGTCCGCGCCTCACCTGACTTCCCGGGAGCACCGATAACCAGTCACATCTTCTTCTCCAAGTACCTCTGTCACTTACCTGCTGAGACCCCATCTTTCCTGTACCTTTCCTTCATCACACACTGGCCCTGTGTGCTCAGTGTCCTTTATTTGGTAGTTTTATTCGTGAACTTTGAGTGTTGGTGTGTTCAAAACTTCCATGTAGGACTTACTCAGTCTCCTGGCTCCGAATACTGTGATTTCCGCAGTCTGAATCTCTCTCATGAGCTCTGAACTGGGGTCTCCAGCTTCTCACTTTGCATCTGTCTAATAAGCATTTCGGACTTTATATTTTCCAACCCGAGCTCCAGATCCTTTCTCTCTTCCCCAGGTCTGCCTCTCCTGCAGCCTTCCCTCATCTGGGGGCTGGCAGTGCCATTCGTCTGGTCCCTCAGACCCAAACCCATGGCTTCTCTGTCTCTCTTGCATCCAGGCTCGTTTCCAGTAGCCAATTCTGCCCATGGCTACCTGCAGAATACACCCGACCTGGGCCACTTCTCACTGCCTCTCTCCCGTCGCTGTTGCACCAGCTTGGTGGACCCCATGTGGCATCCCCTTCTTGCGATCCTGCCACAGGTTTCCTGTTATCTTTGCCCGAACGTGCCACGTCCTTGCTCCAGACTCCTCAGCTTCTCATTGTCCTCACGCAGGGGGGTAAACATCCCACCCCCTGGCTGCCCTTGTGCCCACTTGCCCTCTTTTTTTTGGTCCCTGAATATGGCAAGAAAGTCCTGGCCTTGGGGCCTTTGCACTTCTTGTTTCCTCCGCTTTCAGAGGTACGGGCATCCTTGTGACTCACTCCCACCTCATTTAGGTCCCTGCTCAGGGGGTACCTGTCCGGGGGGCCTCCCTGCTCTTCTGCGAGGGCCCCTGTGTCACCACTGCCTGTGCTCAAACCTCCTCCCTCCATCTTCCTTTCATACCCGCCTAGAGTCTCGACGTGCCCAGTCTGCATGCCGCTCAGCTTGTCCTGCTCTCCCTCCCCAGCACCCCGGACAGTTCCCAGGTCGCAGATGACATTAACCAAAGGCTTGTTAAATGAATGCGTGACTTATTATTTTGCAGATGAAGGATCCAGGCAGAGGAAAGTTATGTCACATCAGAAGTCGCCAGCCCTGAGCTTGTCTCTGCATTCTCTAAATGATAGAGCAGTGGCTGTCAGACCTGGAAGGTTTAAGGCCCCTGGGGCAGAGTCTGGCCCCAATGATGGGGAGCGATGTTCAGACATCATGACAGAAGCCTTTGATCAAGTCCCCTGGTCTCTGAACCCCAGTCTAGTACCCTAAGTTTTACTCTCATTCCCTGACTGTGGCCTTGAAGACCAAGGATCAAGCCAGTCTGAACTAATCCGTACCTGGTGCTTAGTGACACAGAGCACATCCCGGTACCTGACACAGGGGCAGGGGGAACAGTGGGCCAAGAAGAGGCGCAAGAGGTCTTCTGGGACAATGGGAATGACCTGTGTCTGAGTGAGCTCATCGTTTCATGGGTGTGTGAGTCGCAGACTCCACCGAGCGTGCCTTTAGAAAGACCCAGAACATGAAGTAGCCCTCAGGGAGTGGGCACAGCATCCCAGCATGTGTAGTCACATCCTTTGGGGGCAGGACCGTGGCTTCTCCTCATGCATGCCGCGCTGCGGTGCTTACACTCCGAGCTGAGAAGCCCCCTGCTTCAGAGTGGCTGAGTGCAAACCCCATCTCTGCCCTTCCCCAGCTCTGATCCCTGGACAGGCAGCCTCTCCTGGGCCTCAGTTTCCCTTTCCATGCTAGGAGGACTACCCCCTAACAAGGAGAATTTGGAAGATTTAATGGGTATACTTCTGTATCTAGTTTTAGAAGCAATGCATGGTGAGTGCACGTAAGCAACAGCACATGATGACTGTTACTCCCTTTTGTGTTCCTTGGAAGTGTACAAACTCAAGGCGAAATAGCTATTTTGTGAGCACCTATGGCCCCTCACTCACAGTGCGTTTTTGCTGCTCATGGTGAAAAGGACAAGTTGTGTGATCCAGAGGACAGTCAAATAGCAAAGGTTTCTTCGTCGTTTCTTTTGCCGATTGTAATATGGGACTTCGGCTGCGCGCGCGCGCGTGTTTGTGTGAACCGTGGGAAACATACTATCCGACCATGTAGCTTTTTCCCTTTCTAGCACTTTCTTGGGGTGGGGAGGGGTAGCGAGAGGAGCCCTCCGCGCAGTCCACGTCTCCCGGGGCGGGCAGATGGGTCACGGGCGTGGCAAACTCAGGACAGCTGATACACGGACTCGATTCTTGCTTCTTTTTCAAACTAGAAGATGAAGTAAAAGATACATGTTACGGGACCCCCAAAGGACTCCTGTTTTCATTTTCCTTTCTTACTCTGAGGTAATGTAGCTGGGAAGAATTTGACAGGGAAATACTAACTGAAGGCAGCCTTCCCAAGGGGACACAAGCCGTCTCGCACACGCTCACACGCTAACGTGGCGGAGGTCGTCTGCTTCCAACGTCCCCGTCCCTGTCCCCGGCTTCTCATATGAGGATTCATAGCATTTGGTGTTCCATGCTCCTTCGGGGGGCTCAGAGAGCCCTGGAGGTATCGGTTAGATGAGAGGTGGGAGACTGACTGATCTTTTTCCTAGCCAGAAGGCCATATTCATACTGGGAATCCAGTGCATCAGCTCTTTGACCTGTAACTTCCTGAGCTTTGCTCTTTGTTTTCTCCTCTGGGTCTGTCTCCTCTTTCTTCTGAATGCTGCTGACAGGATGACTTTGTTTAAGGCTCCTTCTCCCCTTCTTACCCAGGCGTGCTTCTCCTGGGCGCGGGGAGAGGGCTCAGCAACCTGCTGCTCATTTTCCTCTTGGTCTGCGATTTCCCTCTAAGTAAACTGGGTGCATCTCTTCCTTCTCCTTCTGGGGGCACATTCACGCTCAAGGACTTTTTCTCGGCGTGAGTGCCGGGGGAGCTGGAGATGACAATTTGTCTCAAACAACAAGAAAGTTTGCTCTTGGAGTTTGAAGTTGGCATTTCTGACCTCGCTCTGGACGTGAGTGTCTGGGGCCCGCAGGGGAGGCCTGGGCTGTGGGTACCAACCCCAGTGGGGAAGAGAAGGTCAAGAGTAAGTCCTCGTCTGTGGCTTATACCCCTAAAAGCAGTGTGTGACCTGAGCCCTTTTGGTCATGTCATGGGCCCCTTGCACTCATGACTCTGGATGCACCCTTAGTTGGTGTGTCCTTTGTTCCCAAAGTGACCCTTGCTCCCCCAACTACGCACCTAAATGACACTTTCCTGATGGCCCCAGACAGACGTCACCCACCTCTTCCTGGCTTATCCGGAAGAGGCGACGTGAGGTGGGGGTTGGAATTGAGTGGCGCACTGAAAGGGCAGCCCCGAGTGCAGAGCCAAAGCCCGTAACACAGTGCTCCCTCCGTGACTCCAGTTTAATGGGGCACAGATAATCATATCCACATTTCCTGAGTATCTTCCAATGTGAATCTGGGGCATGAATCTAGTGCAAAGCTTCCTTGATTTTTCAGAAAAGCTCCTCCTTATGACTTGAATAAAGTGTGTTTTTTTTTAAAGCAACATATGGCTACCTTCTCTGCATCTTCGAATATGGTGCAAGAATGAAATATGTTGCACCTGGGGTTTGATTAGTGGTGGTTCGAGTACATAAAAAAGGCAAGGTAGCGAAAAAACACACAAAAGAGGCAACAAAGGTTATAGAACTCCATTAAATTATGTTTATGGTTTTGCTTGTCAGTATTTCGTAATACGAAATGGTTTTCCTTGAGTCAATTTATCAGTATTTGTCACTAATTAGTGCCTACAAATTACCTTTTATTCGAGTCATGTTCTTCTGGTTGTCTTGGTGTCTAATAAATCAGAGTTCATGAACTTCCGCTGCTCCTTGTGTCCCGCATTTTCCTGCTGATGCATCTCGGGATTCTGCCTCTCCTGAAGGTCTCCAACCACTGCGATTCCATTTTTGTGAACGGGAAGGAAATGAAGAGCAAAGTGGACACGACCGTGAACTTCACGCACCAGCACTTCACCTCCCAGCTAGAGGTCACCGTCTGGGCGCCCAGACTCCCCCTGCAGATTGAGATCTCAGACACGGAGCTGAGCCAGATCAAGGGCTGGAGGATCCCTGTGGCCTCCAACAGAAGGTGAGGAGCTGGGGGTGAGCTGCCCAGAGCGTTGGGGGGTCCCGGGCTCCTGGGACCCGGAGCACTGGGGACGCAGATGGCCCTTAGGGGCCCAGGACCCAGGGGAGCAACCTCTGCCGCTGGGCCACAGTGGTGTGAGCTTGGAGTTTCGATGGATCTGACTTGGGTACTTACTAGCCTTTTGACAAGGAAATCATCCCTGAGCTATGAGTATCATCCACCTCAGGGAGTTGTTGCTAGAATTCAGGATAATGTTGCACTGCTAAGAAGGACCTAGTATGAGGTATTATTTTTTTATTCCCTGTTTCCTCATTGTTCCTCCCTATGTTGTTCATTCTCAGGTCCCCGCTTGTTAACGTCAGCCTTCATCCTTGGAATGTAGCATGGTGGTTAAGGTTTGGGGTTTAGAACGAAGCCCCCAGGTTTTTACCCTGGCTTCCCCAAATAGAGCTGTGTGACCTGGGGCCAGTTGATGAACCTCTCTGTTCCTCAGTGTCTTCATCTATCAGTGGAGATGATAATATTACTGAAGAGAGTTGTCCCAAGTCTCAAGTGACACAGGGAAGTAGACAGAATTCTAAAGATGACACCCAGCAGGAATCCCATCTCTGGCCATTCACTCAAACCCGGATCTGGGACTTCTAGGAAGGGATTTTACAGGTGTAATTAAATTCTAAATCCATCAACCATAAGATGAGGGCATTATCCGGGTGGGCCTGACCCATCCGTTGACCCCTTGAAAACAGAGTTTTCTCTAGCCAGTGGCCGGTACCGCACAGTGTGTAATCTTTTAAAACGGACATGTTTTATCCAGCGTAAATCCCCTGAGAGCCACCGCCGTTGTTGGCTGTCTGGAGAGTTCCCGTAAGTGTAGGATCGAGCGGTCATCCGTGGCGTGTCCTCTCTCAGCGTGATGAATCAGCTGTCCGCGGCAGGGGGCGAGGGGACAACGACACACTCCTGTCACGGACAGAGGTGCCATGACACTCCTGGACAAGTTTCCTTGTGCACAGGAGTCTTCTGGGGAAAGTCCCCAAGACCGTCATTGTTGGGGCGTCTGAAAAGAAGCCCCCGAACCATTCTCCAGACGAGCTGTCCCTTTCACACTCCCCGCAGCAACGAATGAGTCACCTAGTGACCCCCACCTCCTTGCCGGGATGCTCAGAGCTTACATCCTGGACGGTCCCTTTTACAAAGATGCGGAAAATGGGCAACAGGCCGGTGGCCGCCGTGGGCTGGGACGGTGTAGA
>PITA01025696.1:0-23910 GCA_004023965.1 Spilogale gracilis
TACCCTACTTCCTATTTACTTTCCTTCTCCTACTGTCTTCTATATTACCCCTTATGCACCACAAGTAAGTGAAACCATGTGATACTTGACTTTCTCTACTTGGCTTATTTCATTCAGCATAATCTCTTCCAATCCAGTCCATGTTGCTACAAAAGTTGGATATTCATTCTTTCTGATGGAGGCATAGTATTCCATTGTATATATGGACCAAATCTTCTTTATCCATTCATCTGTTGAAGGGCACCTTGGCTCTTTCCACAGTTTGGCGATTGTGGCCATTGCTGCTATAAATATTGGGGTACATATGGCCCTTCTTTTCACTACATCTGTATCTTTGGGGTAAATGCCCAGTAGTACAATTGCAGGGTCATATGGTAGCTCTATTTTTAATTTTTTAAGGAATCTCCACACTGTTTTCCAAAGCAGCTGCACCAACTTGCATTCCCACCAACAGTGTAAGAGAGTTCCCCTTTCTCCACAGCCTCTCCAACACAAATCTTTTAAGTGAATTTAAAAAAAAAATATTTGGGGAATTCTTGGTGATATTTGAACACGGGTTGTGTCTTCAACATCCCATTTCTTGCATTCGATCACTAGATTGAAGTTTTGAAGGATAATATAGCCTTGCTTTCAAAGAGATGCATGAAATACTTAAGGTAAAACATCATGCAATTTACTTCAAGTAGATCAGGAAATAACCCAGCACATGTATATAGAAGAAACCACAAAGGACATGTGGTCAGAAGATATTGGCTACTGCATAGAGGTGAAGGGCTTTTGAGAGTGCATTGAACTGTTCTTACACTTTCTCTAAGTATGAACGGTTCTTAAAATTAAAAGCTTTCAGGAAAATAAAGGATGGTAGGACAGAAATCAGAGACAGTGAGTATAGACGATTTTGATGAGTTCTGCTATGAAAGGAAGCAGAGAAATACAACAATAGATGTAGAGAGATATGAGGCCCCAGGGGGTTTGAGGTTCTTTTTTTTAATACATGAGAAATAATATGTTGGTTTTGTGCTGATGAGAATAATCCAGTGGAGAAAAATGTTAAATGGCATCAGAACAAACCAAAGTTAATTCTAGACTGTGTGCTATAGGAAATTTTGCCTGCTTTTCCAACATCATATTGTACCCTCTTCCTCAGTGCACAGGCCTCCAGCCCCACTGACCTTTTTCTATTCCTTCCTCCCCAGGGCCACAGCCCATTCTATCCTCTGTGCGAGCCTTGCATTCCCTTTGCCTTCTGTCTGGAACACCTGTTCCAGCTCTTCTGGAAACAGCTGCTTCTTGCCATGACTGTTTGGGTTCAAGGGTGGCCCTATCGGAGATGGTCTCCCTGTCCAACAGCTCTGCTTCCAGCCAGAATCACAGCAGTGAACTTCACTAGTTCAATAGCACTTATCCCAATACTGAATGATATTGTGTGTCTTCTGGGGTGTTGTCTGTCTTCCAAAGGCCCCCAGAATCTAGGTTCCAGGGTGGATAAGCTTTTGTCTTTCGCTTCCATGATCCCACCACATAACTGGGCTATTTTTGTTCAATCAATTTGTGTTGAATGAAAACAGTTTTTAAAACACACTGGCTTGGACACCTGAGTGGCTCTGTTGGTTAAACATCTGCCTTCGGCCCAGGTCACGATCTTGGAGTCCTGGGGTTGAGCTCCATATTGAGTTCCCTATTCAGCAGGGAGTCTACTTCTCCCTATGCCTGCCACTCCCCCTATTTGTGCTCATGCGTGCAAGCATGAACTCTCTCTCAAATAAATAAAATATTAAACACACACACACACACACACACACACACACACACACACACACACATTGGCTTGCTGGCAGCATAGTGGTTCCATAGGGACTCTACTCCCATGTCCCTAAAACATTAGTTTCTTCTATAAGCCTCTGGTGACTTCCCTGCTCAAAATCCTTCACCAGCTCCATCACTGATAAGAGGGAGTGTGAACTCTGCTTGATGTAGGAAGGCACCAGGCTCTGGCTGCTGGCTGACCTCACCTCTAGCTCTCCTTCCCATGTACCTGAAGTGAGAGCCACCATGTCATATTTGCCTCTTGAGTAGTGTGTCCATTCCACAGCTCTTCTCTGCCTGAAATTCCCTTTCTTGACACTTCTCCAGCCTTTAATATCCAAATTAAGCCTTCACTCCAGAAAGCTTCGGCACAAGTCGACTCCCACATAGTTCATTCCTCCACAGATGACCACGACCCAGGACACCTGCTGATGCTTACACTGTGACAGGCTCTGGGCAAGGAACTGCCCATGTACTATCTCATTTAAACTGCACAAAAAGCATAGGACCATCTCCAGTGTGCAGATGCAAGGATTAGAGTTTACAGAGGTGAGGGCATTGGATCCAAGACTCCAAGTCTACAGGGTGATCAGGATTCTTATCCATGCCCGTGGCTTCCAGGGTAACCATTGCCACAGCTAACCAAGGGGCTCAGGTTAACCAGTTCTTTAACCCTTCATTTTCAAATGAGAACAACTACCTTTCATGGATGCTAAAAGGACAAGCAAGATTGCTTAAAGGAAGAAGCCCTGTGGAACCACGCTGAGCTAGCGCCTCTTGGTCACTGGGGCCTCTTACTGCTAATTACCTGTCCCAGGTCTTCATTCTCCCAGGTCTGTACACCATTTGCACACACAGGCACTCTGGGGTGTGTCCACCAAGGTTCCTTCTGGGGACCCTACAAAATGCTTTGTGTCTGGTTGGAAACATTTTATAAAGAACTCAGCACCTTTATCTACATTCTTGCTGGACCCTAAGGAGCCCTCGTGACATGGGGAACCTCAGTCCATGTTTGGATATTGGCACTTGACTGCTGCAGCCTTGACCACTGCTCACCCTGAGCATACATGCCACAGCCCCCGGGCCACGGGAGCGCTTCACGCCCCATCTCACGAGCACAGCCCCCGGGCCACGGGAGCGCTTCACTCCCCATCTCACGAGCACAGCCCCCGGGCCACGGGAGCGCTTCACGCCCCATCTCACGAGCACAGCCCCCGGGCCACGGGAGCGCTTCACTCCCCATCTCACGAGCACAGCCCCCAGGCCACGGGAGCGCTTCACGCCCCATCTCACGAGCACAGCCATCCTGCGGGCAAGATACCATCACTGGCCTCTGGTGTTTATGTAAGGAAACTGAGGCACAGGTAGGAAACTTGCCAAGTTCCCACAGCTGTTGAGCGCTGAACTGGGATATGAATCCCAAGTCTCTGGCTCCAGAGCTCATGCCTCTAACCAACAGTCACCTTGTTCTCAGCCTCTCCCTGCTGTGGTCAGCACAGCACACAGACGCCCGTGTCCTGGTCCCCAAACATGCAATCAGGTTAGGTTATGTGGTCAAGGGAGATTAAGGTTACAGGAGGAATCCAGGCTACTAATTATCTGATCTTGGGATGGGGAGCATACCCTGGATTATCTAGGTGATCCCAAGGGAATCACAAGAGTCCCTGAAATGTGGAGGAGAGAAGAAAGCCAGAGTCAGAGAAAGATCTAAAGAGGCAGCAACACTGCTCGGTCTGGGGATGGAGGACAGGGCAACGAGCCCAGGAATGCAGGTGGCCTCTAGAAGCTGGAACAGGGAAGAAGAGGAGCCTTCCTTAGGACCTCCAAGAGGAATGCAGCCCTGCAAATACCTTGATTTGAGCCCATGAGACTCCCTTTGTGCTTCAGACCTCTAGAACCATAAGGTAATAAATCCGCCTTGTTTTAAACCCTAAGTTTGGGGTCATTTGTCATAGTAGCTGTAGGGAACCCATACAGATACAAAAGCAGATCACAGTTCTTTCCTTTTCATGGCTGGCCAGGCCACAGGGAATCCATGGTAGGGTCCAAAAGCAAAGCCTCCATCCCAAACACCCCCCCCAGCCTCCTGCAGAGAGATCCCACCTGCTGGGCTATCAGGTGAAACCAGACATTTTATCTGGATGCCAGACATGGTTCTCAGCTTCCCTGCACATCAGCAACCAAGCTGGGAGAACGGAACCCAGGGGCCCTGCAACAGGTCTCATCAGCTCCAAAATCCCCTCCTGGAGGGAAGGGAGCTGAGCAGATCCACCTCCAGAGGGAGATGGGCTGAGCCTCATCGTAGAAAGTCCAAGAACAGGTAGAGTTGATCCTTCCAAAGAGGAACTGGGTTCAGGGAGTGCCTTCACTGAGCAAGGAGAAGGAGAGGTAGAAGGGAAAGAGACAGAGAGAGACCTCAAATTTGCATGAGGGGAAGACAGGGTTTTAATTACTCCTTTTCTTAACTCCATTGTACCTTGAGGTATTTTAACATTACTCTCCCTGGCAGGGAGGATTGATTGATTGTCTCTTGGCATTCAGAAACCCTGATTAATGTAAAACTAACCAGTCATTCTGAACTCTGGGGAATTAATCACTTAAATGTGGGAATTACTCAATAAACCATTCAAACATGCAATAAACCAAGCCATTAAAAATTAATCGCTCGACATCCTGGCCGTGTAAACAGGGCTAATAAGATCCTGGCAGCTGAGAGTGAGAAGGAAAGGGTGGGGGGGAATCTCTTTAAGCAGCTGCCCCAAAGAACCAGAGGGGACACACCTATGTCCAGGCCACATGTCACAGATCATTGGGGCAGGTGACATCTGGTCCCTTGCCCCCCCCTTTCCCAAGCAGCCTTAGGACAAGGCTGGCAAGAGAGATAGGAGTGCTCACTGGGTTAGTAAGAGGTAGCAGGGTTAGAGCTACAATCTTTGACAATTTTTTTAAAGATTTATCTCTATTTTTTTATTCATTTGACAGGGAAAGAGTGAGACAGCACAAGTAGGGGGAGTGGCAGAGGTGGAAGCAGGCTTCCCGATGAGCAGGGAGCCTGATGTAGGGTTCAATCCCAGGACTCTGGGATCAGGACCTGAGCTAAAGGTAGACACTTAACCAACCGAGCCACCCAGACGCCCCCTTTGACAAATATTTATTAAGTACCTACTGTATGCCATGCACTGTGCTGGGCTCTCCAGGTAGAGCAGTGAACAGGAAGACCATGGGCTGTCATGGGGTGTGCCTATGTGTTAGAGGAAGGTCAGAAACACTTGTTTTATAAAATATTGGCTATAAAGAAATATATAACAAGGGACAAGGGTAGGTATATGGGAAGAAATTCCCATGACAGGTTGATGAGAAAAGGCCTCCCTGAGGAGGTACCATTTGGCCAAGGTGCAAAGAGGGGAGGGCACCAAGCACACAGATATCTGGGGAAGAGGGAGGTAGAGGCCCCGAGGTGGAATGCACACAGCATGGCTGGATGGGAGTAACCCGGGCACATGGGGTATTTTTTAGCAGGGAGCACAGGGTGCAGAGCATTGAGGCCCGTGTTGGGAAATTCTAAAGGAAGACATTGCCAGCTGCCATTAGGGCTTCTGAGCAGGCTGAGAAGGATCGTCCCTCCCGCATGTTAGAAGAACCACAGCGGTGGTTAGATTCAAGATGGGTGGTGGGCACAGGCAGAAGCAGGAAGGCCAGTTGGGAGGTGCCCCCCCCCCAGTCGTACACACGTCTACCCAATCTGGTTAACAGTGCCCACATCTGGCTTTGGACCTGCCCTTCACTTAACCCTCAGCTCAGGGCTGTGTCCCAAAACCTCACCACAGTGACTGGTTCAGGGAGGGCCATGGGATCCAATGTAAGCCAATGATGAGGACACGTTAGCTCAGAGCTTCTGGGAAAAAAAACCTTTTTTTTCTTTTATCACAGAAGGCCACCCCCAAGAGCCATTTTCTCCTGTTCAGGATGGGCATGTTAGATCTGAAACTCCCATGGTCTTTACTGTGACACGGCTACCCCCTGTAGATAAAGTGGGCCCAGAGAAAAGGGTAGAGCCAAGAATGGCCCAGAAAAATGGGGCTGGGGGAAGGGGCAACATTATGAACTTCTGGATCAAACTGTTCCTGAAGCCAGTACCCTCTGGGGTTTTCAGTTCTTGAAGCCAATCAATTTCCTTCTTTTGTTTGAGCCAGTTTGGGTAGGTTAGATTCCTGACTGACACAGAATTCTTGTCTGTATGATTTCACCTAGGCCTGACACACACCCTATGAGGTTACTCAATTTTCCAATTTATAGATAAGAAAATGGAGGTCCAGAAAAATTGCCTAATGGCATAATGCTGGAATCTGGCAAAGATGAAGTTTGAACAGCAGTCTTTTGGGGTTTAAAATCCTTGCCTTGAACTTATATTCTATCTCTAAAATCTCAGAGACCTTTAACTGGGTCCAGTGACTGAATTTGGGAACAATGATGCGGCTTACACTGTCCCCTGCTCACACCCTTAGCATATATCATCACTAACAGGCATCACTCAGCATCTGAAGAAGGTTTTCCTGCAAAGCCTCAATGGGGTGTAGCCTCTCTCCATCAGCTTCCAGCCGCCCAGAGACCCCTCATGATACAGTAACTGAACATGGTCCTGACAAGATCAAGAACTAACCCTGGTGCTGACCACAGCTCCCAAGGTCACATGAGCCACCCTCCCCCAGGCCCCATCTTGCAGAGGTCACAGAAGGAGACTAACTTCGATGCTGAAACCAGGAGAAGCTACCAGGGGTTGGTGGTGTCTGGGCCCCTTGGGGGAAACCCTAACCTGGAGGACAAGACTGGGGCACCAACTCACGGGGGAGGCCACAGGACCACACAATGTCCCACATTGCCCTGGGTAGATCACAGATTTGAAAACCGACAGAAGCTTCCAGAAATAAAGAAAACGCCATCACTGATTAAAAAAAAAAAAAAAAAGTTGAGCAGGCCAAACCATTAGATAAACTGAAATGGTAATCTAAGACACCCCCAAAGGGTCTAAATGACAGAGGTGAGCTCTAACAAATGGATCATCCCTCAGTGACAGAGGGAAAAACAGAAAGTACCAAGTTCATTTTATGAACTTAGTATAATCTGAATTCCACAACTAAGCAAGGGAAATCATCAGCATATTCCGCTTATGAAAGTAAGTAATAAAACTTCAACATAAAGTATCCACTAATCAGGGTAGGAGTCAAGTTAATGAAACCCAGAGGCAGCGGGGGTCAGAGCAGGTGAGACAGCCTGGGTTTCAGTGCCAACCCCTCCACTCCTTGCAAGCTGCGTAACTTCTCTGAACCCTGCCTGGGACCCTGGACTCCACCCCCGAGGAGCATGTGCGCACACACACATATTCTCGGTCACTCGGCCACACAATCCAACATCCACCCTCATGACCAACACCATTCAGGCCCCAGAGAAGAAGCTGGTGCAGAAGCTCCCGCTCAGTATCAGAGAAACACGAGACCACCTAAGTGCAAAGGTTGGAGGCTCAGAAGGACCAAGCTGTGAGCTGCAGGAAGCAGAATTTGGGCAGCAGAAGCAGTTTGCTAAGAGGAAAGGCAAATTAACTAACTGCCATTTCAAACCTTCCTCCCAGCCCCCATCCAGTAGATTCCTGCAGAATGAAGGAACGTTGTCCTTGCTTCCTGCAGGCTCCCGTTGGTGGGAGTAGAGGCTCTCATGAACTAGCTAGACTAAGACAGCGTTCCCAGCTGCCTCACAGGAACTCGGGGACATCTGAAAGGTTGAACAAGTCACATTCCCTTCACATTTGTATGTGCCTGGACCTGGAGGTAATTATTTATCTTGCCAGCGAAATGGACAGAAAATGCCAGAGTTCTATTTTCAAAGGGCAGGCACATTCAAGCTTCAAACAACTCTGAATTTAAAAATTTTATTGATGTATACTTTGCCTCTTAATATTTGCAACTGATTTTGAATTTTAGATGAAAAACTTCTGAAAGCTTTGAAAATTCTTTTTATTTTTGTATATTTAATTTATAGTTCATAAAAGTTTAATTTATATACTTTGTACATAATTATGTTTTATTTTTTCATCTTTTATCTCGTTGCTATGGATAGAACCCAAATTATTGGAAAGGCTTGATTACAACAAAATTTAGTTATTTTACTGAACTGGAGGCAAGGAAAGTCAGTTTTGTGGAATAAATATGTCATTTATGAATTATGGATTATTTCATGACTCATCTAAATATTTCTGGCTTATTAACAGAACACTGAAATGTGTGATAATAATTAAATTCGGTGATCTTGGTATCTTGTAGATTCACTCTTTACCAGGGTAGATTTCTGAGACAGGATGATAGAATATTTATTTGAAGTTGAAATGAAATTTAAGGTACATATGAGTGGGTGTTTCTGCTTGTTTTAAAACTTTTTTTTTTTTAATTTCTATTGAAGTGTAGTTAACACACAGTTATGTTAGTTTCGGGGCATGACAGAGTTATTTGATGGTTCTATACATTATTCAGTGCTCATGATGACAAGTGTATTCTTAATTTCCCTTCACCTGTTTAACGCATCCCCCCCCTCCCCTCTGGTAACCACCAGTTTGTTCTCTATAGTTAAGAATGATTTTTTTGTCTGGATTTTTTTCTTTGTCCTTTTGTTTTGTTTCTTAAATTTGACACGTGGGTGAAATCATGGTATTTGTCTTTCTCTGACAGACTTAATTCACATAATATTATACCCTCTAGATCCATCCACGTTGCTGCAAGCGGCAAGATTTCATTCTTTTTTATGGTTTAATAATATTCCAGTGCATATATATTTACAATTGACATATAACTATTCACTTATACTCCTTTTCTGGCCCTATAAATGCTAGAGTTGGGCCTGACCAGCTGTGTGACTTTGGAGAAGTTAAATAACCTCTGTGCCTTCCTTTGTCTCATCTAAGAAAGGGATAAAAAATACTTCCTTGTTCACAGAGTCATTGCAAGGATTGAGTTAATACCTATAAAGTACCTATAATACTGTCTGGCAAATAGAACTTTATAATCACTTTCCGACAGAGTAGGTTTAACACCGAAGTGCAAGAATTATAACAATGGATTGACAGACACCTTTGTTCAAATTTAACTTCTATTTTTTTAAAAACTCAACAAAGAATTGAAGAGGATTTCCTTAACTGAATCAATGCTACATCATGAAACCTACAGCAAATCTGTCTTTAGGTTAAATCTCAGCCCTGTTCCTTTTTATATTGGGAACAAGGCAAGAAGTCTGCCATCACTGCTATGACATCATTCAATATGGCACTGGAGGTGCTGACCCACGCACCTGGACAAGAAGAGATAAAGCATAAAATAATTGGAAGAAGAGAGAGAAAACTATCACCATTCACATTTAAGATATAATGTCAGCACTGATAGAAGAAAAATCCACCGGAATTGAAACATGTTCAGAACAATGAACCTAAACATGAACAGTATTCCCCTATATTAGCAGTAGCCAATGAGAGACACCACTCGTGTTATCAATTAAAAGATACATCCTATTTTAGAACTGACCCTAACGCCCAGGACTTGTATGAGGAAAAGTTTTAAGTTATCAAATGACCAAAAAGGAAAAGGAAAAAAAAAATCTAAATGTCATGTGAACATCATTAGGATATTAACTCCCCAAATTAATCTAGAAATCGTAATGCAACTTCAATAAAAATTACAAGCAGGTTTTTAAAGAGTGATCAAGCCATTCTAAAAGAATCTGGAAGAAGAGAACTGCTCAGTCTCAAAAAAGAAAAACAAAGCCTCTGGCCTCTGAGGAGTGAAAAACTGTCCCAGAGGTGAGGCAATAAAAACAGCTATAATACTCATATAAAAACAGATGAATAGCTGAACAGAGGAGAGAGTTCAGATAGGAACCTCTTTGTGTGCCAGGTGAAGCCTAATAAAGGTGGTCCCACACGGGAGGGGAAAGGAAAAATGGGGTGGGGGGCAGAGAGGGGAACTGATTTATAGTTCAGACAAAAGTAAAGTTGCCTGCTTCCCAGACAGAGAACACAGGGCAGCATCCAGGCAGATCAAAGTCCTAAATTTAAAAAGTAAAACTATAAAGCTAAGGGGAGAAATCGTGGGAGAATCTCTTTGGCCTTGGCATCGGGAAGGACTTTTAAAACACACACACATACACACAATTTCTAAGGCCAACGGCAAAAAAAAACGGGAGAGAGAGATGTAACAACATAAAAGTGATCGATTTCCGTTCCGTGAAAGCACAGACACATTTAACAGACACATATCACAATGCGAGGAGAACCCTGCAATGTCTAACAGCGACAAGCAAGGAACTCTTACAAACCAACAAGAGGAAAAAAAGAAGAAAAAGAAAAAGACAACACATGGAGGAATGGGTAAAGCATCAGACTAGCCCGCTCCAGGCGGGTAATCCAATTAGCCAGCAAGAAGAGGAGGTGTTCTATCATACCCCAGTCCCAACACACCTAGCAGAGCAAGGAGGTGTTCGGTTTGCACCCGGTTAGCAAAACTAAAAATCACCAACAGGTGCAGGGGAGGATGCGGTGGGTCAGGGTGGGGAGGAAGCTCTCACGCCCCACCACTAGGTCCTGGTGCAACCTACTGACTGGGCATTCCCACTCCTTGGTCTGCACCCCCAGAGAAACACCCTCCTCCAGCCTGTGATGGGGCTTTACAAGGACATTCCCTGCAACCTTGTTCATGGAGGGGGAACTGGAGAGACCACCAAAGTGGTGCCCCTCCAGGAGAGACGGAGCCCTGGACGCGTCCATGGAGAGCTGGCTTGACCCTGGACATTCCAGCCACAGACAGAACTCTGAAACAGCGTTGATCGAACAAAGAAAACCAGCTCATCGGTAATCCAATGCTGGGGACGTAAGTTAACCAGAAGCCTACATATTTTATATGACTGTGCACATATCTCGGGACAGGCAACAAGCAGATGCGTCGCCCTGGGGCGGGTCAAGCTGCAAGGCCGGGAATGAAAGATGTGCCAACAGTGGGACCAGAGAAGGGCCTCGACCAGACAAATGGAAGAATGACATGAACCTGCTTTACCTGGGGGACAAAAATAGAAGACTTTTTTTTTAAGCTAACCTAGTTTTGGCGTGTGAAAAGTGCATGAGGAATGAATGCAAGGCAATCATGTGAGATTCAATCATCCTGGTAGAAATTAGGGCACGACTCAGACTAACAAATGTTGAAGCCAGAGCTCCAAGAAAACTCTATGGGCTTTTCAAATCTCAATCCCTCCCTCCCTCCTCTCCCCACCTCTCTGTCTCTCTTTCTCTCCCCCCCCCCTTTGGCTGACTTAATGTCCTTCCCTGTGCTTGGCACCTGCTAGGTAAGCCGCTAGGCTTCTTCTGAGAGCCAGCACCCTCTCCAAGAAGCCCTCCAGTCCTGCCTGCCAGCATCAGAGGGTCTCCGGCCCTTATAGACCCCGCCAGGGCTGCCCGTCCTAACTGCATGTTCATGCCCAGCTTCCCCACTTGACAGGGAGCTCCACGGGCACCATGCCTTCCCCGAAGGTGGCACGAGGGTGGAGAGGAGTGAGGCCAGGGGCTCCATCCTGCGGTGCTAGCACCATGTCTGCGTAGCTCAGGCGGAGGCAGCAGGCAGAGCCGGGCTGATTAGGGCTGCTTAGTTCCACTGCGCATTTCACAGAATTATAAACCGATACAACCTCTGCCCTCCAGGCAGAACCAGCCTAATTAGCTAATTCTTTGAGATCCAGAAAGAACCCAGGTGCCCCTAAAGCAAAGTCGCGGTGGGGGATGAGCTGGACTGCGGGTACACTTGCAGGGCTTGGCTACACGGAAAGCCTTTTTTGGAGAGCGGAGGACTCCCCCCACCCCCTCTTCTTGTCCTCTCTTGATTCAGATCTGATAGCATTCTGGTCTCCTAATCATCCCAGATGCCACCCATCTTATCTCCCGCAGAACGAAGTCCTCGGCTTCTTGCCCCACCCCGGCCCACACACACACACCTCACACCCGCTTTCTGCTGGTAGTGATGGTTACCGCCTGCCACAGGACACGGTTCAGGAAATGCCACTGTCCCAGCAGGGCTTGGGCACATTTCAGCACCACGGAAAGTCCCTCAGTGGCCGAGGAGGTGACCACACCCATCCCGCCCATAGAGCTGCAGACACAGGCTCCAAGGTACTGAGGGCTTGCCTCTGGGCCCCCCTGCAAGGCAGGCAAAGTGTGGGTCTTCAACCAGTCTGGTTGGAAGCTTGCTCTCTTTCTGCAAAACCAAGGGCTTCTTAGAGACAGGCGTTCCCAAACTGGACTGAAGCCTGAGTAGTGGCAGTGGGGGTCCCCAGTGATTGTGATGGCTCTGGGGCACCAGGGAGGGACCCCCACTGGCTGCAATCTGGGGGCCCACGCAGAGGGACACATGGGTGTGAGTCGAAGTGGACGTTGCCACCCGCCTCGGCCCTCAGAGCTGGTCTGTTGTTGCTGGAGTGCCGGAGATGAGCTAGCTCTCTCATTCTGGAAATCCCTAGCTTGGAAGTTAACGAGCAAACTCCAGGAGCACAAGCTGATACTGCCAAAAAAAACGGCCACCTAAACCTCCCTACTAAGGAGGCTAAATCTAGAATGCCTATCAGCTGCAGAAGAGGGGTCCACCTGGGAGAATTTAGGAGTTAAGGTCGAGAAGCATACCGTCGGTATCTGAAGCCAAGTGCTTCTGGGCTTTGAATCCTGAATCAATCACATGGTAGCTGTGTGAGCCTGGAGGTTGGAAAGTTCCAGCATCTCTCGTGCCAGGATCTGCACACACACACACACGCACGCACACACAGCCATCCCCACCCCTCCATCAAGTTAAAGCCCACCCAAACCACTTCTCCAAGGAATCCTCCAAGGAACCACACCCTCCCCAGCAGAGATGGTCTGGGCATGCTCAGTAGCCACGGCATTTGGGGGACCCCAGGATGTGCTGCCCCACCTGACTCTGCCCTGCTGAGACACCCCTGGGGAGCAGCAGGCCCAGCAATCTCCGTGGGGCACAGCCAGCTGCCTCTGGCCTCCTATACTTACTAGCTTAGCTTTTAAAGGCCCCAGAAAGGCTCCTGGGGATTCCACCCTGGCAGGAAGTGGAAAGAAGGGAAAAATCCACACATGTACACTCTAATCCACCTTGGGCAAGCAGGGAAGGCAATCACGGCCATGTTCAGGAACCCAAGGGCAGGTACTGCCCTTCCAAGCTCCTTGGGTCCACACCCCACGCTACACTTATCTAACCTCTAGGGCTCCACATGGGATCTTGGCCCTGCTTTTTAGTTTCCACTTTCCAGCCTTGCTGAGAGAAGCCAAAGGGAATCCATTCCCCCCGCGTTCTGGTGTGTATTGCAACATTCTCTCCCAAAGAGTGCTCTTTTTTTTTTTTTCTTTTAAATTGCTCCTAAGTCTTGCCTGGTGTAGCTAAAGCTTCCCTCTTCCTCCCAAGTAATGGAAGGAAGGGAAAACTAAAAATAGAAGGAAATTTGCATTTGCAGAACACCTGTTATATTTTACTACATTCTTACTTAATCCTCCTAAGAACACTGCGAGGTGGCTGGAGCATTTATAGTGAAGGAAATGGGCTCAGGGAAAGCCAGGTCTGCAGAGATGAACCCTCCCTAGAAGTGAGGCATGGCCCTAAAACAGGTCAGTGAGGAGAAAGATGGGGGTTTCTATCTGTAGCTTCTAGAAGTGTCCTTGGTGGGAGAGAGTCTGCCCTTCTTCGTTCTTCCTCCCTTCTGCTGGCTGAAACCCAGGCACGTTGGTGAGCTCCAGGAACCGACTGGGAGAATGAGGGACTTGGGGAAAGGAAGCTACACATAGCAGAGATGGAGAGGAAGACGGGGCCCACAGGTCAGGATGGACCCCACCTCTACACTGTTTAAATGTGGGAGTGAATCAACTTCTCTCTGACTTAGACCTTGTAATTGGCTTTTCTGCATCAACCTTCAACTGATACAGGGATCTATGATGTAATCCTCCCTTTGCAGACCTTATCAGCACATTGTCCTACTACCTCAGCATTTAAAGGGTTAAAGGGAATTTCTAATATTGTTCACCCACTCCCTCCCACAAGAGTGGTTTGGTTTTTAAGTGTGCTTTTCTCTGAGAGGGAAGGACTAGGCGCTTTCTGGAGGAGTAATTCTCTAGAATCTCTACATCTTCTTCAACTTCCTCTGTGATGGCAGCATAAGTCTGTGACAACCAGGAAAATGTTCTATGACTTCATACAGTAGGTAGTAAGACACAGTGACATTAACAAAAAATTACAGGAAAGAGAAAAGTAGAAAAAATAAGATGAGAGCAGGAAAGCCTACATACTTGCAGCAATCAGACTGAGCTTCCTAGCAGCCAAAGCAAAGTGGGGAATACAAGTCATGGTGACTGTTGGCTGCTCCATATCTCTTTTCCAGGCTTTGAGGCCTGAAAGCCCTTTCTCCCGTGGGACCTAGAGAAACTAATGCAATCAGTGGACCATGCCAGCAACAGCCCTGGTGGTAAATATGAAAATGGGCCTGAGGGTACAATGTATCCCATCCTCCAAACAACCCTGGGTATTGTTCATTGTCATCCGTGTTTTACAGATGATGAAACTAAGGCAAAGGAAGCTAAGGAACTTGCCCTAAGTCACATCGCTGGAAACGGCCGAGCTGAGATCCCAGTCCAGGGAGGTGGACGCCGTAATCCAGATTCTCATGCACGAGCCATTAGGTTAGCCAGACCTGGGTTCTTTTTTTTTTTAAGATTTATTCATTTATTTGAGAAAGGGAGAGTATGTGGTGGGGAGGAGTAGAGGGGGAGAGAGGAGAGAGAGAGAGAGAGAGAGAGAGAGAGAGAGAGAGAGAGAGAGGAGCTCAAGCAGACTCCACGCTAAACCTGGAGCCCGAGGTGGGGCTCCTTCTCATGACCCTGAGATCATGACCCAAGCCGAAACCAAGACTGAGCCATGCTGGTGCCCTAGGCAGACCTGGGTTCAAATTTTACCACTTTTCACTGCTGAACAGCCTTGGACAAATGTCTGCACCTCTCTGAGCCTTCGCTTCCTTACCTGTGATGGGAATAATCCCAAAAGCAAAGGAGGTAAGTGCAAGAAGACAACAAGAGAAATCTGCACAGCAGTGATATGGATGAGACTTACCTTGGGATTATGGCTGAAGCCAAATGAGAGATGAGGAGGGCCAAGTGCTCTCAGATTCCTTAGCCCCCTCTTGTCCCCTGCCAGGACTGACCAGGAGGCAGCAGAACCAGTCCTAAACACCAACTCTCCCCTATGCATATTGAGCACAGGCGGTCAGCCTCACGGAGCACACAGTATTGGCCATGGATGGATGACAGTGGCAAACAGATGGAAGTTTTATCAAGGAGCAGGAGCCTGGAGATGTCATCCCTCCCCAGGAAGCCCAGAACCAACCCAAACCAGAGCAAATGCCCCCCCACCCTCTGCCACCCACCCAGCCTGCTGAAGAGTAAGCCCTCTTCCCTCTGCCCCTTCTGAGGACCTGGGGAAGCTGGGGAGCGGGAGCTGAATAGAGAGCTTTGGATAGAACATGAGAGCTGGGATCCTCATACAGATTGGACAATGTTCTAATAACCAGAAGGGGCCAGAAAATACTGAAAGCTTCCCAAAGACATTAAGGTCCAAGAAGGGAGAATTCGAAGAAATCCTGTTAAAGGCAACAAGTGGAAAAATCAAACTCTTTCCCATTTTTACCCATGTAGTATTAGCACTCCATGGATAGAACCCTTTGCACAGAGCTCGTGCACATGGCAGTGGTCACAAGTGTCACACAAGCGTGAGAGCCCCAGTCAGCCACTGCAAACTGCCCCCTCAAAACTGAGGACCTCACAGGGTCACCCCGGTCCAGGGAAGCTGCTAGATTTGAACATTCATACAACAGAAGACACGCAGTCCTCTCATGGCACCCGTCTCTTAGGTTCATCTCCTCTTCCACACCACTGATCTCTGACTCTCCTTGACCTCTAGTCCGCCATGGATCTAGGTGATGGGAGTGATGGCAGGACAATGTCCTCTGCCCTCACCTTCTCTTTCCTGGTATCTCCCGTCTTTACTGCTGCTGGGGAAGGTCTTGGCAAAGCCCCACCAGAAGCCAGGGGAGGCCACCTCTAGTACCAGGAAGGCTCAGGAGGGAGTCCCATGAACTTGGACAAGACAGGAGCCACTGTCCCCACTGCCAACCTGAAGGTGGGGGCAAGACGAGCCAGGGAAGAAGGGGGTAGGTAAGAAGGGGCTTCCCGTCACCTACCTGGGGTCCAAAGAGGGCAGAGAATAAATGTTGGGTTTCCACATGGGTTTATATTTGATGATGAGAAAGACCAGGCTCTTTCCTGTGTCAGATGCCAAGGAAAACGCTTCCAGAGCAGAAGGCGAAGCCACGTGGTCACACAACACTCAAGGAGTTACCGGTATACCAAGCCTGTCCCCACAAGTTTGATCACACCGGTCTGTGAAACCTGCCTCCGAGCCTCAGTTCCCCCTTTGTCAAGGAGGGTTGAAAACCCATCCCCTGGGAAGGTGAGAGGCAGCGTGTTGGGAATACGGTGGGTAAGGCACTGGTTGGGGACATCAGCCTACAGTAGGAGCCTAATAAGTGTTTGGGCAGGCCTTTCTTGCACTCAAACTGAGGCAGCAGCCCTCTCTTGGCTGAGCTGCCCACTCTCTGGCGGAAAGAGGAGGGGGTGCCGAGGCATCCCACTGCTGCAGCCCCAGTGCTGGAGGTCCGGGATCCAAAGGAAGGAAAAGCCGGAGTCACGCACTCCCCAGATGGTGGAGAGGAGGGTGCCGAGAACACGCATCTCAGCTCCAGTTGGGAGGAATCGGGGCAGGGAGGGGGAGCTCTTATTTTTCCCCTCTCTTCCTCGTGTGATGTGTTTCTGACACTAATCAGGGATCCATCCCCCTGGGAGCCAACAATAATGATTAATGGTGTTAAATATAGCCAGAGACCGCCGGGGCAAAATTAGGCGCCATGCATAAAACATCACTCGCCTCGTCAGGCAGGCAAATCAGCCGGGCGCCAGGGCTGGGTGCCCGCGGACCAGCACCCACCATCGGGTGGCCCGATCCAGTCACCTCCCCGCCGCAGCCCATGGGGGAGCCCGCCACGCAGTGTGTTCCCAGATACAACCCCTATGGACAGAGCCACCACCAGGCCCTGGAAAACCCAAATAAAGGAATTAGTATTGAGGTGCTGGAAAGAAAATGTGCTCAGAACCCAAATGCACCTGGGTTCAAATCCCAGTGCTTTCCCTTCCTCGCTGAGAGGTCTCGGGTAAGTCTCTTCCCACCCCCGAGGCTCAGTTTACTTTTTGTAGCCAATAAAGGGGTGCCAAGGTTTGGGGAGACCAGACATCTATGTAGAAGGCACTCAGAAGATGTTAGCTCTCTTCCTCCTCTTCCCCTACCCAACTTGCTGTGTGACTTCAAGCAAATTACTCAGCTTCTCTGAATCCAAGTTTCTCAGCTACAAAATGATGTCTCCTGTCATGGGGCTTGGAAAACACCTACAATGTGCTAACACACACATGGCTGTGGCAAGGTAGGAGCCCCAACTCTGTGCCGAGCACCGTTCTAGATGCTGGGGAGAGCCCCAGGACGGAGACGTCTGGTTCCCTGCCCTCTGGGAGCTTCCAGTCCAAGGACGAAACAGACAGCAAGTTAAACAGATGTATAACTACAAATTCTAAAATATTTTCTAAAGGAAATAAAGGAGGCTAAAATAGAAGGTAAGTGGGATTGGAAGGGCCTCCTTCACAGAGGAGGCGTAGGAGAAGGACCCTGTGCTTCTAGAAGGTGAAAGAGGTTACTCCCATCTGCATGATCACTCCCCACCCCCGTCCGCCCCACCCACAGGAGTGTCCCTCCCTCCCATGACATGGGTCCCCCACCCTTGGGGTGGCTGGGGGGCTGAAGTAGCTCATCCCCTAGGATCCACAGTCTCCAAACTTCTCGTGATGCACACATCCCAGCAGGTGTTTGTTGATCATTATAAATGCGCACTGCCTTCCTCGTTTTATGTACATCATTAAATAGACACCAAAACATACCTCCAGAAGAAGAGGTGAGGATGGAAATAGGAATGAAGCTCTAATTCTGTCTCTTGGGCTCTGTGGTTCTATTCACACCCTCCTGGGGACCCACAGAGCCCACTCCGGTGACCACGGGTCAGGAGCAGCCCTCAAAGCCTGCGGCAAGCCAGGACGTCAGCTGGCCAACAAGGGCCCTCCTCTCCCACCACAGAGGCCCCGGGAAGGAGTCAAGCCTCCACGCTCTCCTCTGCCACACTGCTGCCGGGGGCACCCACTCTGGGTCCCTTCCTCCACGTGGTGGCACGCCTATCCTGCCCCCTTCACCCACACATCTTCCCATGACCCGGGTGGGGCCTCCTCAGGACAACCCTGCGGCCACCGCTCCTACTGTTCCTGCTTCCAGGAAGTCCCCCTCGCCACCCCCTTCCCCACCCTGTAAATTCAACCAGCAGCCCCCAACAGGAACTCAGGCAGCCCCACGCCTCGCAGGCGGTAAACAGATGAGGAGGCCCATGGCAGGCAGTCACCCTGGGGGGCTTGGACCATCCTGAGTCCCATTTGTCCGTACTGAGGGCATTCAGCCTTGACACCCCAGTGTCCTGTCTCCCGACTGGAAGTCCCTGAGCCGAGGCAGCAGCCCCCCGGCCATGGTCAAGCTGGGGGTAATTACCTAGGTGGCACTGGGCTCCTTGAGGGTGGGACCACGTCTTATGTAACCCGCACCTCGAGTATCTGGCCCAGGGCTGAGCCCAGATCGTACACATGCCAAATGTCCATTAGACTTAACTGCTGCAGAAGTAAAGCAAACAAATGTGGATCCAGAAGGAAGCCTTCGGGATCGACTCTGGAGACCCAGAAACTAATGAAGGAAATATGGGGGGGGTTCTTTTTTTAAAATATTTTATATATTTATTAGAAAGAGAGAGAGAGAGAGAGATCACAAACGAGGAGCAGAGGCACAGGGAGAGAGAGAAGCAAACTCCCTACTGAGCAGAGCTCAATCCCAGGACACAGAGCTCATGACCTGAGCCAAAAGCAAAGGCTTATCTGACTGAGCCACCCAGGCACCCAAAGACGGGTGTTTCTAACCATGTAACAATTCAGAACCTCGCATACAAAGATACCACGAACATGGGTAACAGCCAAAGGAGGATCCCAGGCAAGAGGACCACTCGGTAGAGGCCAAAGGAGGGTTAACTTCTACGCGATGCAGAATGCCGACAGGTCTACAAGAAGGGGACAAATGACCCTACGGACAAGTGACCAAAGGATGTGCAGAGGTAATTCACAGGCGAGAGTGTCCAAAGAGTAAATAGCTAAAAAGCTGCTCAGACCCACGGCTAGTCGGGGAAATGCAAATTAATGTGATGAGATTTTACTTTATACCTCTCAACTTGGTCGAAACTAACAACAGTGATAACTCTTGCTGGCAAGATACAGGGAAAAGACAAGCCTCAAATTTCTGGGGTAAATGTGAAATGTTCAGCCTCTGGAGAAATCAAGTTGGTAAGAGGTATTAAAATTAAAAGCATACAAACCCATTACATGACTCAACTGCCGGAATTAGGCCCCGGAGAAGTGAAATCTAAGGATGGACCTCAGGACGGATGCGTGCACGGAGGTCTATCATCATGCTGCTTCTTGTGGTAACAAACCGACAATGAATAACATTCAGCCGGGCGACAGGCTGTCAATGACTACATATCCCCGCTCTGGGATACTACAGTCGTCTAAAAGAAGATGCTAGAACTACAGTTCTCCATATGGCACAGTTTCTGCAGGGCATCGGTGAATGAGAGGTGACCCAGGAATGTGAAAACATTGGTATATGTCTGTATATGATTCTAAGAATATGGGAAAATATGGAAAGATCTATATACTAGATGGTCTCAGGGGTGGGAGTTGGGGGTGAGGTCATGGAGGGAAGGTTAGCGGATGAACAGACTGAAGGAAAAATATGCTAAAATGTATAACATAAGAGGTATGCATTTATAGAAAACTGTCTGTAAAAAGGCATTGACATGGGGGTACCTGGGGGCACAGTTGGTTGAGCGTCCGACTCCTGGTTTCAGCTCAGGTCATGATCTCAGGGTTGCGGGATCGAGCCCGCACATTAGGCCCTGTGCTCAGTGGGGAGTCTGCTTATGATTCTCTCTCCTTCTGACCCTCCCCCATCCCACTCACAAGCTCTCTCTCTCTCTCTCTCTCTCTCTCTCTCTCTAAAAGTAAAATAAAAATAGTGACAAATAACAATCATTAAAAATTTTAAAAAATAAAAATAATAAGAAAATGAAAATTAAAAAGGCCCTGACATCTGTACACAGAGGAAGCACACATACACGCCCCGCCCACTTGGATCACCCTCGACCTCATGATCTCTTCCATCCTGAACTTGCTCCCCTCTTCCTCTCACTTCAGGGTAATTCAAGCAAGAAAAACAAACACATTTCGCATGAGAAGATAAACACCTTATTCTTCTGGCAGCCTTAACTCTCCGGAACACAGCTCACCACTACGATGCAAAACAGAGATCTGACAGCCAACACGGATTATATATTCTTCACTCCCAGGGAAGTGCTTGGAGCTAATTGCTCCTAATTTACACAATTTAAATAAGCTTATTGCACTCAATGTGGCAGACGTGCGGGAAGGTGACCTGATGATCTACAGGGTCCGATAATCCTCCCCACCCTCAAGTATAGGTGATGGGATGCCCGACCGTTGTGTTTCCTTCCGGAAGACTCTGCCCTCGCAGCCTGAAGACTGTGGCTCCGCTCTGGGCCTTGAAGAAGGGATCTGCCTTGTGGCCAGCCGCCTCCAGAGAGGGCCACGAGCCGGAGGTCCCAGAGGGCCACAAGCCAGAGGTCCAAAGAAAGCCACCAGGAGCTGATGGCAGCCTCGTCCCAGCCACCAGCCAGAAGAGCACCTTCGTCCTCACTCAGACAACCACAAGGAAATGAACTTTGCCAACCGCCTGAATGAGTGTGGAGGAGATGCTTCCCTGATCAAGCTTCCCGTTGACACACAGCCCAGATGGTACTTGGACTGCAGCCTCGTCAGAGCTGGGGCAGAGGGCACAGCCCGCAGAAATGGTGAGATGGTCTGTATGTGTTGCTTTGGCCTAGAAATCTGTCCTAATGTGTTCTGCCACAAGAGAAAACGAACACACTCATCAAACTCAGAAATAAACTGTTGAATTAAGAAGAACATTCCAAGAACTGTAAGACGTGACCATTAGGATAAAAAATAGCAGATAGGGGGATGCCTGAGTGGCTCAGTTGGTTAAGCGACTGCCTCCGGCTCAGGTCATGATCCCAGACACCCGGGATCGAGCCCCACATCAGGCTCCCTGCCTGGCGGGAAGCCTGCTTCTCCCTCTCTCACTCCTCCTGCTTGTGTTCCCTCTCTCGCTATGTTTCTGTCAAATAAATAAATAAAATCTTAAAAAAAAAAAGTCAAAAAAAAAAAATAGCAGATAGGAACCAATTAAGAAGCATCTGGGGTCAAGGACCCTGCAGACACCCGTCCCTGCAGGGGAGAGATAGATGAGACCCCGAGGGACCAGGAAGAAGGTAAGGACAGTAACATTCGAACTCCCAACTGCCCTTGCAACAACCTACTTACCTTCCTAGAATGGAAGGGGCTGGTCCAGAGCCTCTCATCCACCATCCATGAAACCTCACAGGGGGACTTCCCTGCCCTGTGTTTGCTGTACACACTGATCCTGGGGGCCAGCGCCACCGTGGGCAGACCCTCTTGGTCCAGGGATTACTTCCCCTTCACAGAGGACAGAATGGGTTCAGAGGTCACACAGCCAGCAGCTTGAAAACATCCAGGCTGTGTCTCCTCTAACTCCAAAGCCCACACTTTCAACATACCATGCGGCTTCCCCAGGCCTCAGTCTTTCCCGTCCATAAAACGGGGAGAAGCATGGTGCCTATCTCATAGGGAGTAAACGAGTTAATGCAAGCAGAGCATTCCGAAGAGTGCCTGGCAGGATGGGGGATGTGCTGATTCTCTTTCCTATTGTTCTACATTGTTCTAGACTGTTGTCAAAACCTGCAGACAGAGATGCACCTGGGAGGTGGAGTCAGCGGAGCAAGACTCTTGATTTCAACCCAGGTCATGCCCTCAGGGCAGTGAGATCGAGCCCCACACTGGGTTCCACGCTCAGCAGGGAGTCTACTTGAGGTCCTCCCTCTCTCCCTCTGCCCCTCCTTACTCTCTCTCTCTCTCTCTCTCTCTCTCTCTCATAAATAAATATATCTTTATAAAAATGCAGACAAAAAGAATCAAAGTTCAGTTTCCGAACAGCAACAAGTCCTGGGGAAATGGGCATTCACAACTCATTCTGCCAAACATATGTTACTTTTTCTTCATCCACAGGGGTCAAGGTGACCGACTTTCTGAAGCCTCTGTGAGGAACATACATAAGAGGCCATCTTCCCATTATCAGAGACAACAGGGCCTGACACGGCTGAGCATTTGGTCGGCCCACACAGTTAGAGGCAAACAGCCTGACTGGAGGACAGACCCCCCCCCATTTAGACCTACAGGGGGACCTGAGCCCACTTCATAAACCCCACACTCCATCCAATGGGCCAGGAAATCTCCTTGGACCGTCCCAGGCCAAGAGTTTCATCATCGCAGAATTCCAGGCCAGCAGGGCCCGAGAGACACATCCCCCAGAAAACAGAGCTTCTCTTAGAAAGGACGTGAACATTTGGTCTGCCGAAGAGCCCAGGGGAGGACAGACATCTCCAGCACACGGCCAGGCAGTGCTGGGTCCCTACCAAACTTAGGAGAGACCGAGAGCTCCTCTCTAGGCTACAGCCAAAGGCCAGGGGTACCGACCCTTCAGGGAGCCAGACGGCAGAGAAACAGGACTCCTTTTCCTTATTTTCTAGCCAACTCAGTCCAGAATACAGCAAGAAGTCATGAAGGTCTTAGATATCACACGCCACCTCGACAGAGAACTCCCAGGCCCAACCCGACACCGGGACCCAGCCAGGACCCCAGGAAGCATGAAAGCGCATGCATCAGCCTCTGCCCTGGGTGCCCCCATGCCCCAACACAGACCTGGTGCCAAAGGCTGACATCAAAGAAATGCTCGCAACACACTTCCCCTAGAGAAGCAGATGGAAAACAGGAGCTGCAAGGACAATCGCAACACAGATGTTTATAAGGAAGGAAAGGAAACAGGGCTATTTGTCCAAAGAACAGAAGATTGGTTAAGTCATGGAGCTTCTGGACAACAGAATCCTGTGCCGCTGGTATCAATGTCTCGCAAATATTTCTTCGCACACGAAGGTGTTAAACATCTTAGGTTAAAGCATGAGCTTCACTGTTATGTGTATTATCACCCGTTTCATGCCAAATGAAATACGGGGAGAAGGTTTGGAAGGTCATAGATCAGGGTGGTCACCATGGCTGTCTGGGTAAGAAGATTAAAGGGATTTTTTTCCTTTTGCTTATCTGCATTTCCTCATTTTCCCTACCACGAGGAGATACTGTACAGTTTAATACACATATACACAAAAAAGATGAAATAAGAACTTTAGCTTCTAAAACCAGAACACACTTTCACCTGCATTATCTCTTGTAATCCTCAGACCGGATGCAGACACAGCAGCTCCAGCCTGACTTCCTAAGTGCTGCATCCAATCTGCACTGTGGATGCCATCCATGGCATCATCCGTGGCACTCTCCATAGCTCTGTCCATGGCGCCATCCATGGCTCCATCCACGGCTCCTCCACAGCGCCATCCATGGCTCCGTCCACAGCCCTAGTCTGTGGCTCCGTCCACAGCTCTCTCCTTGGCTCTGTCCACAGCATCACCCATGACTCTGTCCACAGCCCTGTCCATGGCTCTGTCCACAGCTCTCTCCTTGGCTTTGTCCACAGCATCACCCATGACTCTGTCCACAGCCCTGTCCATGGCTCTGTCCACGGCTCTCTCCTTGGCTTTGTCCACAGCACCATCCATGGCTCCATCCACAGCCCTGTCCGTGGCTCCGTC
>PITA01025697.1:0-23919 GCA_004023965.1 Spilogale gracilis
ATTTTTTCATGTGTCTGTTGGCCGTTTGTATATCTTCTTCGGAGAAGTGCCTCTTCATGTCTCTTGCCCATTTTTTGATGTGTTCATCTTCTTTTTGGGTGTTGAGTTTGAGTAGTTCTTTATAGATCTTGGATACCAGCCCTTTGTCTGTAGTGTCATTTGCAAATATCTTCTCCCATTCTGTGGGTTGCCTCTTTGAAAAACTTAATGAGGTTTTAAAGAATCCAGTGGTCAGGAGCATGCAGGGAAATCCCTACCAAAGCAAAAGACATATTGTGGCATCTGGTAATCCCTACCACAAAGAAAAAAAGCACAACACCAAGAAGGCCCATTTGGGTTCTAGAGCAAGTCATTCCATACCTAGGAATACCAATCCACTTCATATACCCAATGGTGTTGAAATCTATCACTTCGGAGTAAGTCACAGGACAGAAACTCTGGGCAGTAGAAGCAGCCCAGCTGCTTAACTCACAAGATCCAGCAGACCCCATGGAGTGGGAAGAGTAAGGCGTGAGAAGACAAGCATTGTAGAGTTTCTGGCAAGTCCCAGTGAGCTGCGGTTACAAAATTGGGACAGGGTGAAATAGGAATGGGGCTTATGTAATCCATTTGCACAACTCTTGGTATCCCTTTGCCTTGCTCCATTTTAATTGCAAATAGGCAAGGGCAGCAACCCTAAAATGAGATGTGTATGGTTACTGGGGCTCAGGTTTCTCACTTACAGAAGGCTTTACTCACTTCACGGAGTAAGCCGCAGGGACTAGCAGAGGTGATAGCAGAGGGTGAGAGAACTTGAGGATGGATAGTGAGGGACAAGAAAATGGATTCCAGCTGTAGTTCTGCGACCAACTGCAGCAATGGGGCTGTTGGTTTTTTTCCACTAAGTTCGCTCAGAAAGAGAGGTCTATGGGAAAACTACAAAAGCTTGTCCTCCAAGATGTGTGGAGAAATTGATCTGCTCAGCACTAGGGATATACTATTGCAGCCACGGAGAAAGAGAATGAGAAAGAACACGTCATTGAACATGGAGGGAGTGCTCCATCCTGGCAATTCTGCACGCTACGGGACTCCTCTAACTGGCCATCTTTACTCTAGAGCTCCCTGTTGAATGGGCCAAAAATTGATCAGGTATGTATTTTGTTTGAGGCTCTTTGCTGCATAATCCTTTGTCCTTCTCTTTTATCTTTCACAGGTGATACTCACCCCACCCACTCCCAAATAAACCTCCTGCATTTCTAACTCTAATCAGAGGTCTCAAAATGACACACCATCATCTCTCCATTTCTCTTCAGTAACATCTCTGTCATATAACAAGTCTCCATATATGTGGATTGTTTTAGGGCTCTCTTTGTCTGTCTCTGCCAATATTATATTTTTTCTGTCTATGCCAATAATAATATACCAAACAGTATATTATACTTTATAAAGTATAAATACAACTTTATTATATGTTTCATATTTGGTAAAGTAAGTCCTTTCACTTCGGCTTCTGCTTCTTCAAAAGTGTCAACAATACTTCTTGTAGGTGGCGCCTGGGTGGCTCAGTTGGTTGAGCGACTGCCTTCGGCTCAGCTCATGATCCCGGAGACCCGGGATCGAGCCCCACATCGGGCTCCCTGCTCGGCGGGAAGCCTGCTTCTCCCTCTCACTCCCCCTGCTTGCGTTCCCTCTCTGCCTGTGTTTCTCTCTGTCAAATAAATAAAATCTTTAAAAAAAAACAATACTTCTTGTAATTTTAGATACATTTATAATTTAGCTTTTAAGTCTCTCTCTGTGTCTCTGTATCTCTTTCTCTCTCACACACACAAATCATGAGGTGGCGATTGTAATTTCATTGAATCTGTATTTGAGGGAACTGACATCTTTACAGTATGAGTCTTCTAATTTATGAATAATGTATATCTCTTCTATCTAGATCTTTAGAGTCTCTCAGTAAAGCATTATAGTTTTCCATATAGAGGTCTTACACACATTTTATTGGGTTTATTCCTAGGATTTTTTTTTAAAAAGTTTTATTTATTTGAGAGAGAAAGAGAGCATGAGCAGTTGGAGGAGCAGAGAGAGAGAGAGAGAGAGAGAGAGAGAGAGAGCACAAACAGGGGGAGAGGCAGAGGGAGGAGAAGCAGAGTCCCCACTGAGCGGGGAGCCTGATACGGGCCTCAATCCTAGGACCCTGAGATCATGACCTGAGCTTGAGACAGATACTTAACCAACTAAGCCACCTAGGTGTCCCTATTCCTAGACAAATTTTAAAGTTTTTATTGTGAAATAACACGAGGCTTGCAGAAAATGTTCAAGAGTGTACTCTACACCCTTACCATACACAGATTGCCCAAATGTTAACAATTTACAACATTCTCTTTCTCTTCCCCCATATATTTTTCTGAAATATTTAAAATTTAGGTGCAGATTTGATGTTCTTTCTCCTCTAAATAGGTATTTCTTATAAGCAGAACTTCTCATATATAACTACAAAACAATGATCAAAATAAAAAATTACCACTGATATCATACTTTTATCAAGTGCACTAATCTTTTTTTAAGATTTTACTTATTTTGAGGGGCGCCTCGGTGGCTCAGTTGGTTAAGCAACTGCCTTTGGCTCAGGTCACCATCCTGGAGTCCCAGGATTGAGTCCCACATCGAGGCTCCCTGCTCAGCAGAGAGTCTGCTTCTCCCCTCTCATGCTCTCTCTCTCTCATATTCTCTCTCTCTCTCTCAAATAAATAAATAAAACATTTAAAAATAATAGTACAAATACTTTATTTATTTGAGACAGTGTGAACGAACGAGAGAGAGAGCAAGTATGAGAGGGGTGGGGAGGGGCAGAGGGAGAGGGAGAAGCAGACTTCCTGTTGAGCAGAGAGCCCAACATGGGGCTCGACCCCAGGATCCTGAGATCACGACCTGAGCCAAAGGCAGACACTTAACTGACTGAGCTACCCAGATGCCCCCAAATGTAGTAATCTTAAATTTAAATTTCACCAATTGTCGCACTGGTCACCTTTAGGGCAAAAGGATAAAAACATTTTGTCCAGGATATAATCTAGGGATCACGCACTGCATTTAATTGTCTTTTTAGACTCCTTTTACCCTTGCTTAGTTCCTCATTCTTTGTCTGGACCTTGACTTTTTAAAGAGTACAGCATAGAATAGAATATCCCTCAATTTGGATTTTTCTGATGATCCCTCATTATTAGATTTAAGTTATACATTTTTTAAAGATTTTATTTATTTGACAGAGAGAAACACAGCCAGAGAGGGAACACAAGCAGGGGGAGTGAGAGAGGGAGAAGCAGGCTTCCCGCCGAGCAGGGAGCCCAATGTGGGACGCGATCCCGGGTCTCCGGGATCATGACCTGAGCCGAAGGCAGTCGCTTAACCAGCTGAGCCACCCAGGCGCCCCTAAGTCATACATTTTTGACAGGAGTAGTAGAGAGTGATGCTGTGTCTTTTGTAGTGCATCACATTAGAGAGACATGATATTGTGTTGTGCTGTTGCTCACAATGTTCACTAACTGCGATCATTTGGTTAAGGTGGTCCCTAACAGGCTTCTCCACCGTAAAGCTACATTTTACTCTTGGTAATTAATACATATCTTATGGAAAGATGCTTCAATACTATGTATATATCCTTTATCTGGTTATATTCTCAGCCACTAGTCTTAGCATCCATTGGTGATTCTTGCCCAAAACAAGTATTATTATGTGGTTGCCAAATCGTGACTTTCTAGTTCCATCAGCCCTTATACACTTATTAGTTGGAATTCTACTCTAAGAAAGTGCTTTCCCCTTCTGTTTGTTTGCATCAGTATAGACTCATCAACGTTTGTTTTATTCTATGGTGGTTTTTTTTTTTAAAGATTTTATTTATTTGACAGAGAGAAACACAGCCAGAGAAGGAACACAAGCAGGGGGAGTGAGAAAGGGAGAAGCAGGCTTCCCGCTGAGCAGGGAGCCCGATGTGGGACTCGATCCCACCCGGGATCATGACCTGAGCTGAAGGCAGTCGCTCAACCAACTGAGCCACCCAGGCGCCCCTTTATGGTGGGTTTTATTGTGAGTTTGTTTCTGTTTGTTTCTGTTTTGTTTTGATTGGGTTATTTTTTTGGTTTTGTTTTTCTTATTTTTTTTTCTTGTTTGTTTTTGTTCTTTGTTTTAGTTAGTTTTTCTTTCCAAAGCCTAGACAAATTACCATGGTAGTGAATCTGTTTATAGTTGTAGCTTGGGGCTGTTATTGTAGTTCCTTTGGTAATATCTACATTTCCTTTTGTTTTTTTTTTTACCATCTTTTTTCTTAAAGATTTTATTTATTTATTTGACAGAAAGAGAGATCACAAGTAGGCAGAGGGGCAGGCAGAGAGAGAGAGGAGGAATCAGGCTCCCTGCTGAGCAGAGAGCCCAATGTGGGCCTCGATCCCAGGACCCTGAGATCATGACCTGAGCCGAAGGCAGTCGCTTAACCAACTGAGCCACCCAGGTGCCCCTAGTAGGGTTTTTTTTAAAGATTTTATTCATTCATTTGACAGAGAGAGAGACAGAGAGAGAGGGAACACAAGCAGGGACAGTGGGAAAGGGAAAAGCAGGCTTCCCGCCGAGCGGGGAGCCCAATGCAGGGCTTGATCCCAGACCCTGAGATCACAACCTGAGCCAAAGGCAGACACTTAATGACTGAGCCACCTGGGTGCCCCAGAATACATGACTAGTAGTTTATATCTCACAGGTAGTTTAAATCTGGTTGAGGCAGTCTGCAGACATTAGAGGTAGTTCAGTATTCTAGAAAGAATCTGCTGTCTCTCTGTTGTCTATCTGTTGTCACGGATAGTGTATAGAGAATATGTATGCTGTCTGGGCACACAGTATAGTCTGATGTATTTGAAATAAGCAAACAAGATATGGCTTTATTTTCCTCTTGACACTCCCTTGGACTAATTTTGAGCCTATTATTTTGTTTGAGGGTATATAGTCAAAAAAATTTGTTCAAAAGTTTCTCGGGTTAGTTCTCTCTCCACCCCAAATGCTAAAGTGGATATATTATTTATTTGAAACATGTTATATTCATTTGTTTCTGTTTGTATTCCATTTGGGGTTTCTGTCCTGCACAGAGGCATGCAAAGAAAAAAGAAAGTTTGACTCATACACAGGGGAAATAAGGCAGTCAATAGGAACTGTCTCTGAGAAAGCCCAGACATTGGGATTACTAGACAAACATTTTTTAAAAAGATTTTATTTATTTGACAGGGAGAGAGATCACAATTAGGCAGAGAGGCAGGCAGAGAGGGAGGAGGAAGCAGGCTCCCTGCTGAGCAGAGAGCCTGATGCAGGCCTGGATCCCAGGACCCTGAGATCATGGCCTGAGCCAAAAGCAGAGGCTTGAACCCACTGAGCCACCCAGGTGCCCAAGACAAACATTTTTTTTAAGTAGGGTCCATGTCCAATGTGGTCCTTGAACTCACAATCTCAAGACTGAGAGTTGCATACTCTACCAACTGAGCCAGCAAGACTTTACCCAAGATAGTGATTATCAATAAAGAGATAGATATTATAACATGAGTGAAATAGAAAGTACAAAGGCAAAAAGTACAATAAGAAAATGAAAAATTCAACAAAAGGGCTTGTCAACAGAATAGAACAGGGAGAAGAAAGAAACTGTGAATTTGAAAATAGGTCAATTGAGATTTTTGAATCTGGGGGGCAGAAAGAAAAATGAACAGAGTCTCAGAGACCTGTTAGACACAACAAAGCATATGCACAATGGGACACCCAGAAGGAGAGGAGAGAATGGAGCAAAAGATATATTTAAAAGAATAATGTCAGAAAACTTCCCAAATTCCATTTAAAAAAGAGAAACTGAATGCACATAGCCAAGAAACTAAACAAAGTAGATTTTCCAAGTACAAAAAACTTAAAAAGATCCACACCTTAGACATATCATATCAAACTGTCAAGAGACAAAGAAAAAGAGATCATTTTGAAAGCAGCAAGAAAGAAGTGACTCATTAGATACAAGGTTACTCAACAAGATTAAAAGCTAATATCTGATCAGAAATCATGGGTGTCAGAAGGCAGTAAGATGACTCATTAAAAGTGCTGAAAGAAAAAGACTGTCAACTAAGACTTCTATATCCAGCAAAATTTTTCCTGAAAAATAAGGGAGAAACCAAGACATTCCCAGACAAATAAAAACTAATGGAATTTATTGCAGGCAGCCCTGATCTACTAAAGGGAGATTCTTAGGCTTGAGTGAAAGAACACTAGATAGTAACTTGAATCCACATTTTAAAAACTGATAAACTTCATTACATAAGTAAATATAAAAGACAATATATGTGCATTTCTTCTTTATTATGCCTTGTTTTAATCACCTCTTCTTCACTCCATCGGTGAGGAATGGATTCCCTAATGTAGAAGTATGGGGATGGCGAAACACATGACACCAGGCAGTAAGTAGAGGAGATTGAAAGTAGTTTATTAGTCACATATACTCACAGTCCAGGGGAAGAGGACACCACCTGCCATGCAGGGACACGGGGTTTGCATTGAGAACAGAATGAACAAACAGGGTCGGTGGGAGGCAGCCTTCCTAGTATCAAGAGGGTGAGATGACCCTTGGTTCCCACAAGGGATGTGATTGGCTTATTTGAATAGTTCCATGGGCCGGCAGGGAACTGAACCCTGCTACTCAGGGATAAGAAAGAACTGTGCCAAGTTCCCCATGATAAGAAGAAGTTTTTTTGTTTTGTTTTGGCTAGGGGACCTTATCCATGGGAGCAGAGTGCGGAGGTGAACTTGTGGTTGGTCTATTTGAGGCTCTCCTGATTTTGCCAGCTGTCAGGGCAGCACAGAATATTAATTTTAGGACTGACATCACACCTGATCCCTTGAATGTCTTATCAATTTCAATCTTGGTTATGACTGAAGTTTTTAGGGACCCACAGAGGGCATTGGTGAAATGATGGTCAAAAAACATGAACTTTAGAGATGTCCTCCCTTTATGCCCCAAAAAGGCCTTTGAGGAACCTGTGTAGCATTGGTACAGAGGCCATGAATTTAGACTAATCAATGCCTGTGGCAATAGTGACACCCAGTGGGGGGGGGTCCATTTGCCACTCTGTGACTTAAATAAAAGTTATCTGAGGAGCTCATAATGCTTTTCAATTAAACCAGCTTCCTGGGTCCTATAGGGGAAATTCCACCGAATGTCTTCTTTAAGAGACAGATTTGTATATTCTGAGAAATGAAATGAGTGCCCTTGTCACTAACAGTAATATAAGCCCAGAGGTAATGAGGAACATCCTGGTAAAATCTTGTAATGCATGTGGCCATAGCATATGTAGAGACATGTGAGCTTTATTTATATTTTGGATATCTGTGAGGGAAGAGATGCCCAGAGTCCTTTACTCCAAAAGGGGTAACTCTTAGGCAGTGGCCCAAGGGTTTGTAAAAATGTGCAAATGAGGGACACCTGGGTGGCTCAGTCAGTTAAGTTTTTGTCTTTGGCTCAGGTCATGATCCCAGGGTCCTGGGATTCAGCCCCTGCAGGGCCCTGAGATTGAGCCCTGCAACAGGTTCCCCGCTCAGTGAGGAGTCTGCTTCACCCTCTCCCTCTGCCCTTCTCTCCCTGCTTGTGATCTCGCTCTCTCTCAAATAAATAAATAAATCTTTTTAAAAAATGTTCAAATGATACTATTTGTTGGCCCGGCATCCAATGTTACAACAACCACCTGAAGTATTGCCAGTCGTACTGACTCTTGGGTACCATCTTTTTCAGGGACTCTGGTTAGGGGATGAAAACTGTTAACATTATAGTGAACTCCATCATGTATGACGGTGCAATGCCACCCATAAAGTGTATGAATTCCCATTATTGGTCACTCAGTTGATCCTAAAAGAGTCCCTAAGTAGCCAAGTGTCTGGGAGAGGTTTGACCTCGTCTAGCATCATGGCCTCTGGCAAGTGACTGAGAAGGTTAGCCTCCTGTAGATGGGATCTACCAGAGCATCCAGATTTGGTTCAATCTAGTAGCAAGGAGGTCTCAGTAGCTGTGATGTGCTTGTGGAGTGCTGCTTCCATGACCCAAAGCATAATGGACAACTGGGTGTAGAAGGTCACAGGATAAGGAACAGTGAGAGCCTTGATTTTCAGGAGATCTCTGTATGTGGCCATCAAATTACTGCCCTAATAGTATAGTGCAGGGCTATGAAGGGCAATTTCATATACAAGAAGCCTATGGGCCACTTGTTGTCATCATACGTTGTCTAGAGATTCCAGGAGGCATGAAAGAAGGCATGAAGGAGTGTCTAAGGACACCAATAGGAGTGCTTGTTGATTTCAATCTGGACAGATTCTGGAGCTTTTTGTTGGAGACAACAAGGTGGCTCCAATTTGCAAGTAACAACATTAATGAGATAAAGTAAAAGTTGTAAATGAAGAATATGGTATCTCCAGAACACCCCCACCTCCCCTCAAAATCCTACAAGATGTTGGACTTGTATTGACATTGTGGGTGCTGAAAGGGTCAACAGGTCTTTTTTTTTTTTTTTTTTTTTAGCTATCAGGGATGGAAAAAACCCTCAGTTTACTAAAGAATTTTCAGGAATGCAACAGAGATGGTGGGGCCTTGCACTGTGTATGGCAATGGTCTGTCCTCTTTTTGGGAGGTCCTTTATGAGTACTTATATGTTGTTAGTAAATGTGTCAAATGAATCTCCTTGGAGGAGGATGCCATCAGTGTAACATCGTGTCTGTATTTCTAGAGAAAGGTGGATACAATTAGGATCTTGCTGGCAAAGACCGTGTGTAATGGCAAGGCTGCTGAGGTACCCCATGAGTAGCCTGGTAAAGGTGTTTGGTGTCCTTTCATAGGTGAAGGCAAACAGCAGCTGACAGCCTATTGAAATAGACACTGAGAAGAATGTATTATTCAAATCTAAATAGCAAAATACGTCCTAGTGGATGGAGTCAGTAATTGCAATGGTCAGTATTAGATATGGGGTCTAAATGGATGGGACCAGAGCACTGGTGAGGAGTTATTTACTGTGAGGCACCATTCATTCTTTCCAGGTTTAAGAACAGAGAAAATTGGGATGTTAAATGAAGAAGCAGTGGGGTTAATTACCCCTTCACTAATTAGGTCTTCTATAATAACTTTTAATCTTTCAGGGCCCTGTTTTAAGTTACATCGGGCCATCTTAACTTTTTAAACTGGGGAATCCATGGCATCTCATTTAGCCAAACCAATTGATAAGGGCCGAAGACTTTATATAATTTTGACTTATTACTCAGCTGGGTCAGAATGTCTATGCCCACTAGATGATATTTTAGGGTAATTGGTGCTATGACCACGGAAATTTAGATAAAATAATAATTCTAATCATTAAGGTGAGACATACCATATTTGTCCTTTCTTTTATATTCAGTAACTCCCTGAAGATTATAGAGAGTACTTTGTTTAAATTTAATGGGTCCCCAGGTATAGTTGTAATTCGAGTCTCTATTGATCAAGTCCATGTAGGTTTGCCAATCGGTGCCTTTCAGCAAATGTTGGCGTTAATTCAGACCCTATGTTATAGAGGCGCAAGAGCCATCAGTGCCCTTTTGTCTTTTTGCTTTATAATTCTTTGAGTAAATTTTGGATTTCCAATAGTGTCAAACTGTGTACCCTTGTTTCAATTTAATTCTCTTCCTTGCAGCATTGAGGAGTGAGCGCTTGGTTGCCATCAGGGCATAAGCAACAGAATGGTGTAGCAGAAGACTGTTGGGTACATAATTCCACCATAGTCTACTCTTTTCCCCCACAAGGGCTTCCCTTTGTTCCCTTATCTTTCTCTCTGTAAAAAGTCCCTCGTAAGAATTTAGATTTGGGGGCACCTGAGTGGCTCAGTTGGTTAAGCATCTGCCTTCAACTCAGGTCATGATCCTGGGGTCCTGGGATGGAGCCCCGTGTCATGCTCTCTTCTCAGCAGGGAGCCTGCTTCTCCCTCTCCCTCTGCTCCTCCCCCTGCTTATGCTCTCTCTCTCCCTCACTGTCAAATAAATAAAGTCTTTTAAAAAAAGTAGATTTCTAGCCAAGTAAAGCCTCAACTTTTAGTTTCTGTTCCTGCCCACTCAACTGTAATGTGGACCTTCTTGGTGGTTATGGAGAAATGTTCAGGGGCCCTGGGGCCTGCCTCATAGTCAGCTCTTCCTCCAGGGAATGCCAGTCAATATTCCCCGGATTGAGGTCCACATCCAGTAAAATCATTTTGTCTGTGGCCTGAATGAGATCCATCAAGTCCTATGATCACAAGAGAAGCCCTTTGGCATGCTGGTGAGCAGCAGTGTTAGGCAAAGCCCAGGCACACTGGGGGCTTCTGCATGGGGAAAGCGATTAAGTACCAAAATACTCCTTTCCTTTTTTAAAAATCAGTACCCGGGCCATGGGTTACCACGGGATGTACACCTCAGTATCTTTGGTGGGGTCAGGAGATCATACATGACAGTGGCAAGGGAAGTAGCAGCACATAAGAGAAGCAAAGATGCTACACTTGTCTGAATAATGATGATTAGGTAACTGGGGAGCCATGCTTCATTCTCTCCAGGATGGTGGTCTCCTTCCTTTCCACAAACTTCACCAAGAGGTGTCCCCAGGACCATCCCAGCAGCATACAATCACAAACAAGTTTGACATGGCTGCCCAAGAAGCCAGTGACAATAACCAGAGAGCTATAGTGCCATCCTTGGTAGCTGGGACTCAAGGGCCAAGTGATTAGGATACTGTGTGTGCTGCCTTCACAGTCAGAGGCCTCAGAGACCAGACCAAACCCAATGGCATGTCATGCTAGGGTAAAGTCAATTAACAACAATGCTTGTCAGGAGGATTGGAGCATTTTGAATTAGAAGAGACACCAATACCTGGCAAAGAGCACAGAGTGCCGCGCAAGCCAGAGTGCAAGTCCATCAGTTACTGGCAGCTCTGTCCAAGACAGCATTTGCCACATTGTGGAAGCAGTTAATTAGCCATGGGCCCTAATTAAAACTAACCGGGTGTCCACGGTCATGATTGGTCTATCCCCTTCATGATGCCAGTTGTTTGGATCACCTCTCCTTCACCTCACTGATGAGGGAGGGATTCTTTCCTAGAATTATGGGGATTACTGACCACACAACACCCAACACTTGCCACATGAGATCGACGCCGTTTATTAGTCACATACACTTACAGCCTGAGCGAGGCGGGCACTGCATGTCGCATAGAGCCACACAGGGTTTGCACATGGGATCAGAATGAACAACCAAGTACTGTGGGAAGCAGGCTTGGTAGTATCAAGAGGATGGGGTGACCCCTGGATCCCATGAGAGGATGCGATTGGCTTGTTGAAATAATTCTATGGGCTGGCAGGGAACAAAAGCCCACTACTCAATGATAAGTAGGCACCGTTTCTGGTCTCCGTGATAAAGACGGTTCTTTGGCCAGAGGACCTTAGCTATGGAAGCAGAGTGAGGAAGGAAATTTGCAGTTAGACCATTGAAGGCATTCCCACGTTTCCCAGATGTCAAAGCAACATGTAATATTAATTTTAGACTGTGTATCACATTTCTTTTTTCTGTTTCTGATTTAAAAGACAACTACACAAAACAATCATGTATGAGAGACTTTGGACTCTGAGAAACGAACTGAGGGTTTTGGAAGGGAGGGGGTGAGGGGATGGAGGAGACTGGTGGTGGGTATTGAGGGCACACTGGGTGTGGGGCATAAACAATGCATCTTGGAACACTGAAAAAATAAAATAAATTATTATTTTAAAAAAGAAAAAATAATCACGATAAATGTCTATTGATGGAGATATAGTGTATAAAGATGCAACTGGAGGGAGGAGGGAATGGAGCTCTCTTGGAGCAAAGTTCTTGAATAAGATTGATTTTAATTTTGCTCAATTTTTATAGGTTAATATGCTCATTGCAGTCCCCGGGGAGACCACTAAGGAAATAACTGAAAATATAGTTTAAAAAATCCAATAAGGTAATCAAAACGGTAGACCAGAAAATAATCCATTTAACACAAAATTAGGCAGCATGGAGGGACTGATGAACACAAAAGACATGAAATAGAAAAAACAAATAGCAAAAGAGCAGGCATGAATTTCACCTTTTTGATAATTACATTAAATCTAAATAGATTAAACACTACTATCAAAGGGCAAAGATTGGAAGAAGGGATAAAAAGGCATGATCTAATTATTTGCTGTCTACAGGAGACGTGCTTTGGATTCACAAACACAATTAAGTTCAGAGTAAAAGGCTGGAAAAGATGTATCATGAAAACACTAGTCAAAAGAGAATCAGAGTGGAGATCCTAATATCAGGCAAAACAGACTTTAAGACAAAAGTGCTTAGTAGAGGTGAGGAAGGAGATTTTATAATAATAATAATAGTAATAAGGTCAATAATTCAAGGAGCTGCAACTATGTTTTTAAAGATTTTATTTATTTATTTGACAGAGGGAAACACAGCTAGAGAGGGAACACAAGCAAGGGGAGCAAGAGAGGGAGAAGCAGGCCTCCCGCCGAGCAGGAAGCCCAATGTGGGGCTTGAACCTGGGACTCCGGGATCATGACCTGAGCTGCAGGCAGTCCCTTAACAACTGAGCCACCCAGAAGCCCTGTGGAGCTGCAACTATTATAAATATATACACACCTAAAAACAGGCCACCTCCATATATGTGAGGCAAACGCGATCAGAACTGTAGGGAGAGATAGACAATTCAATAATAATAGTTGGGGACATTACTGCCAAACTTATAGAAATTTTTAAGGATTTTATTTATTTATTTGACAGAGACAAAGACGACATGAGAGGGAACACAAGCAGAGGGAGTGGGAGAAGGAGAATCAGGCTTCCCACTGAGAAGGGAACCCCATGCAGGGATCGATCCCAAGACCCTGGGATCATGACCTGAGCTGAAGGCAGACGTGTAAAGACTGAGATACCCAGGCACCCCTAGAAATATTTTTTTAATGCTATAAACAGTTGTACACCAAAAATTAGATAACAAGATGAAATGGAGAAATTTATAGAAAGACACAAGTTACCAAAGCTGACTTACAAAGAAATAGAAAGTCTGAGTAAGCTTTTGCAAGGAAAGACAGCAAACCAGTGGTCAAAATTCCCACCAAAACAAAGCCTGGGACCAGAAAGCATCACTGGTGAATTCTATCAGAAGTTTAAAGAAGACTTAACACAATCCTTCTGCTCAAGCCAGAAACCTAGAAATCTTCCTTGATTCTTCCCTTTCCATCACCCCTCCCCCAAATTTCCCAAGCACTTAGCACAGTGCTTGGCACATAGTAGGCATATATTCATTTATTCAGTGCATATTGAGCTCCTACCATATTCCAGGTAGAGATCTAGGCATTAGACTTACAATAGTAAAGAAAACAAGTCCCATGAGCTCAGGGATGAATGAGTCAATCTTTAAATACTTAAACTAATAAGATTCAGATCCTGCCCTCAAGGAGTTCACAATTAAGTAGGGGAGAGAGATTTGTAAAGAAAAAAAATAGACAATTTCAGCACAGAAAACTAAATGCAGTGGTAAAGTTTTCTGTGCTGAAATTGTCTATTTTTTTTTCTTTACAAATCTCTCTCCCCTACTTAATTGTGAACTCCTTGAGGGCAGGATCTGAATCTTATCTATTTCTAGCATCTGGCACATAGCAAGTATTCAACAATGGCTTAGGAGTCTTTCTTTCTTTCTTTCTTTCTTTCTTTCTTTCTTTCTTTCTTTCTTTCCTTCTTCTTTCCTTCCTTCCTTCCTTCCCTCCTTCCTTCCTTTCTTGATAAATCCTTATTTTTTTCTTTGGCCTCCCCCTTTTTTCTTCAAGAAAACTGTTTTTCTGTCCCTCTTTCCTTTAATCACCGACACAGTGGGAATTTCCACTGCGCACCCTGCACATTGCCCAACTGGGGAAATCCTTCCCCAGGGCCAAGAGAAGTGGGAGGCAAGATGGCAGCTGTACCCACCTTCAGCGAAGGAAGCTTTCTCTCCCATGCATGGTGGCAGGGAGGTGGCACTGGCGGGGGCTGTATTTTTCCTGCTGCTTCTCCCTCAACCTCTTCCATGTTTCCTTCCTTCATCAAGTCTGGGAGTCATGAAGTACTCTCCACTACACACGGAGAAGATACTTACTGCTCAACCCTCTCTAGGGTTTTGGGAGATGCTACCCATTTTAATCCTCTTGGTCCCAGAGAGCTACCTTTTCCAATGTAAACTGGGGCCTTAACCATTCCAAACACTCCCCTCATCCTGGGTCAGACCCCCATGGTGATACCAAAGTACATTCTGCAGGGGTTGTGTGACCATTTTTCAAACTAGGGAACAAAGATCAGTAGGAAATTGTGCCAGCTCATTCAACCTGTCTCTACTACTGGGGAAACATCTCACACCACAGATACTGTTGAGGGACAGAGTCAGCTTGGATGTAAAACACACTGTGTCATTTGAATGGTGGGACATGGCAGTCACCTCGGTCCCTGCTGCATTTCCTACCTGTTAGAGAATTTCTGTGAGTCAGTATAATAACCTTTGTGCTTCTGATGGAAAAGTAGGCCAAGAAGGGTTAATTAGACCAGGGGACTCCGGCCATTTTATGAGGAGAGGCCATTTTTCATTCCGCTGAAGCCTTGAGAACACCTCTGTGAGGGGAGCGGGGAGGGATGCGTATGCATAAGTGCGTGCGAGTGTGTTGAAGGAGGCTGTCAGGGAAGGCCTTGAAGCTGGGGAGGGGTAGCACTACGAATGATGGATCTGAGGGACACGGGTAATGGGTAATAATGATAGGAGGGGGTTAAAGGAGCAGACAGGAAAGACCCTGGGGGTGAGAGGGAGGCTGACAGCAAAGGTCCTTGGAGTGGGCAGGAAGTGACAATCTGACAGTGATGACCCACCCAGGAGACAGAGAAGGGCTGCTGGCATTTGCTGCATTTCCTTACTAGTTGATGGTGCCCTAGTTGGGGCCCCCCTGGGCCGGACTAATAACGTACGTGCCCTGCTACAATGCCAACACATCAAACAAGCCACCATTAGGACAGGATCATTTTCCTCCAGGCAGCTGCTTGCTGCAATCATTCTGCTGATTAAATTTCATTCTGGAAAGTACTGCACAGACATTAATCAGGTGTCACAGCCCCTCCATCCTATAGAGCCAAAGCCTCTCTGACCTTTAAAAATACACCAAACAGTTGCTAGAACACATCTCCCTAGGGAGGACAGGTCCTCGGGCCAGCTCTCAGAAATCCACGCTGTCCTCGCCCCACTTCCTCTTCCCTGGAGACAGAAAAGGGTAACAGAGACCTTTGTGACATTTTTTGCCTGGGGACTCTGGTCACTCTGCTGCCTTGGTGGTGCCAGCAACCCTCCCCCCGCCCCCGCCCCACATATGTGGATTTGAAGTCTGGAAGTGTTTCCCCATCTCAAAATAGCTTCCCCGCTGGCCTGACATGTTCACTGTAATAAGCACCCCTCCCAGTTAAAGCACTACAGTCTCCAGAAATCCCCTGTTCAAACAAAAACGAAAGAAGAGTGGCTTAGAGGAGGAAGAATCCATAAATAACAGTGGCACCTTATACATCACGTAGTGCTGTTCCTTGCTTTCAGTGTGCTTTGCCATATGCTATCTCGTATCAGCACACATCGACCCTGTGAAGAGGATACTCATATCAGCCCCATTTTACAGATGTCAAAATGGAGGCTCTGAGAGATGGAGGGCTAGAGAATGGTCTCCGGAAGCCGAGCCTTCAGTGCTGTCACGCTAACACAAACAAATTCTGGCAACTGAGAATTCTAAAAAGAAGATGGGCTTTGATGGCGGTGCAGGCAATGACCGAGATCACCCCCAAGTAGGGCAACAAAGAAAAAGCCTTTACACAACCAGAAGGCATGGCGGAGACCATGAGCCCCTGGGTAAGAGGAGACATATGGGGTGGGGGGCGAGACGGGCCGCAAGCAGCCTGATCCCCTTCGATGTGGCTGTTGGTTTTTTGCTCCCTTGTTTCTTTCCCTCAAGCCAGTAGGTAGGCAAATAAGGTGTCTCACTCTCCACCTGGGCTTTCCTGCCAGAAGGGAGAGAGGCTGGAAGTAAATGGAAGAGGGAAGGTCACGTATTTTGGTCCCTGGGTTGGGCTGCCCTGGGTGATGGTGCCGGTCCGGGCAGCCTCTGGCCGCCCACTCTCTTCAGGCGGTGCCCATTTAAGTGCAGGACATTGGTATTAAGACAGAACATTGAAAAAAACACAAAGGAAAAAAAAAGATAGAGCACTGTAACACTGGATCAGTAATGTAAGACAGTGCACTGTCCTTAACGCGGAATGTCTTTTAAAATGCAGAGAGTAGCAGACTGCAACTTAATTGGAAAGGATGCCTTGGACCGTTCGGGACGCTACAGAACATTTGGCATAGCCATTAAAAACTGTTCTCCAGAGCCCAGGAAACTAATTGCAAATGGTTAGGTAATGCACAGCTGATGGAAAGAAGATTTCCCCTTAAATTGATTCCATGGTACATGTACAGGGATGTTTACTGCAGTACTGCTTGTAACTATGAAAAACTGGAAGCAAATTAAATGTCCAGCCACGGGGGGGTTGGTTAAATAAGTCTGAGACGTTCACACGATGGAATGTTAGGCAGCTGCTGGGGAAAAAAAAAAAAACGAGGACAATCTATATATACTGACATGGAGATCTGCCCATGAAATAGAATTTTTTTAAAAAATAAGTTGCAGAATAAGAGTTACGGTTTGGTTCCATTTTGGTTCGCTACCTATGCATGTAAATGTGTGTGTGTGTGTGTGTGTGTGTGTGTGTGTGCGTGTGTACACTTGTATATGCATCAGAAAATGGAAAAGTCTGGGGAAATATACACCAGACTTTGAATGGAGGCTGCTTCTTCAAAGTGAGTTCCGGAAGAGAAAGACTTTCCCTTTGTAGTTGATACACTTCTGTGCTGTTCAGCATGGACGACCCCTCCTCGTTATAGCAGGACTCTGGGCTCCTGGGCGGAGCAGAGAGGCAGGTCTGGAGTGAGGTGCATTTCATCTTCAACAGAACTTCTTAACGGCTCCTACCGAACTGCAAATGTGTTTCTGGGCGCTAAAATGCACCCTTACCAAAGGAGTCCTTGCTAATAAACAAAGCTGCTCATTTTCTCCCTCTCTCTGTTCTGCTTTTCCCTCAAATTCCACCCACCTGCCCCAACCCAGGCAGAGTTCCTTTTATCTTCCCAGATAGGTCAGTCTTCCAGAAAAGCTGTTCCTTTCAGGCAATCCACAGAGTAGACAGCCCCCTACCGGCGTAATTTCAAGGGCATACAAAGAGCCCGACCAGAAAAAGTGCGCAATTGCCCACCTGTCCACAGCAACAAGCCGTAATAATCACACGGCGAAAGTGAAGTACAGATTTCCTTGAAAGAGGGGACGCCCTGCCTGAAAGTTGCACTCAGGCAAAGGCGACTGAAAGCAGAGCCGTGTGTGCTTGTGCTGTGTGTCTGTGTAAGAGACAGACAGACAGACAGAGAGGAAACCAAAGTAGCTCGTCCTGAGCAGCCCCAAGCCCTTACTACAGGGAGGACAGAGTGCAATTTATGAAATGGTCACAGGTTTATTTAGTGTGTTTGTGAACTAGAATTCGGAGGGTTTGGGGGGGCTCATGTTAATAATACATGCTCACTGAACGTATTTGGAAGACACAGAAAAGTATCAAAAAGAAGGTAGTCATCTGGAATTTCACTCCCCAGAGTTGACAATAAATAGCTCCACGGTTTTTCTTCTGCTCATTTTTCTCTGCATAGATATGCAATGTTAAACAATATTGAGATCCAAATATACAACCTACTTTTTCACTCTTTAGTATGGATATTTCTATGTCCTTAATATTTGAAAACACAATTTTAATAGCTATATAACGTGTGCACCATATGGCTGTGTTATCATCTAGTTAATCATATCCTTAATTTTGGGCATTTCAGGTTTTTTTCCATTTTTTCCCTTATTATAAACAACATTGCCATGGACACCCTTGCACATAAATCTTAGTCCAGATCTCTCTTTCCTTAGTGCAGATTCCCAGAAGTGGAATTACTGGGTCACGGAGGGTAAACATTTTTAAAGGCTCTGCAGAACACTTTATGCTGGGAGCAGATCTATTGATTCTCAGAAACTACGGACACAGAAATCCTCTCCACTTCAAGCCTGAGCTATGCGGTTGGACGCACCCCCCTCCCCCGCCTGTGACAATGCCACATCTAATTAGGTGTCTAATGGATGTTTTTTGATGGGGATACAGGGAAAGGATGTACTCAGCTCTATAATTAATTAAAGGAAGGAAACAGGGTAGTTACAGCTCAACTGAATGCTATTCCGCCGCCCCACCAACTGCCATTTCTAGCAGGTAAACCGGAACCTCCAAACGGTGAGACCCACCGACTGATCTTCCAACCCAGTCCTGTGGCCTTAAGGCCACTCACTCTCATCTCCCCTGCCCTTTTCCCCCTGATTAATTTCTAAAAAATTTTTCTGTATGGATTTTCCTTCAGTAAATGGTTTACTGTATAAAATATGTTAATGATGTTTACCCATTGACCAGTCTCGCTCTAACCTCAACATTTGGTGACTATTAACCTCTGTTAAATTTATTTGAAAATTTACAAAAGCATTATTTAGCTTTTTTGAATATCAAGATTTCCCTAGAGCATTCATTGATGCGTGCATTATTGTTCTCTGTTGCTGATTTGTGCCTTCAAATTAGGAAAGTGCGAAATTCTGTGAAAAAACAGACTTTGATCTTAAAAAGAAACCCTCTCTTTTGTAGTAAGAAACAGATGTTTTTCTGAACTTTCCTATCAAGAAATTACTGGAGGGGCACCTGGATGGCTCAGTCACTAAGTGTCTGCCTTTGGCTCAGGTCATGATCCTGGAGTCCTGGGTTCGAGCCCCGCATTGGGCTCCCTGTTCGGCAGGAGGCCTGCTTCTCCCTCTCTCACTCCCCCTGCTTGTGTTCCCTCTCTAGCTGTGTTTCTCTCTGTCAAATAAATAAGTAAAATCTTAAAAATAAAGAACTTACTGGAAGCATGTATACCTCTAATGTTTGGACATTTTTGTTGATGTTCCCAAGCAATGTACTTTGAAATCAGAAACATTTCTTTACCTTCATCTTCATAGACTTCTCCTGATGCCCATAAGAGCTAAGTAGGTATTGTTACATAAGTCGAAGAGAATCTTATTGCGCAAGAATGAACTACTGTTGGGTCCGATTGGCTGGAGATGGACTTTGATGCGGTGTATGTGAGAGCTGTTAAATGGAACTTATAACGCTTGACAAAAAAATATTTTATTTTGTTGTTGAAAAAAATTTACTTTTAAAAAGGAGTATTTCATTCTCAAAACAAACAGACAAAGGCATGCGTGGAGAAAAACAAATCAGGAAAAATGCACTTCAACCCCTAAATTGTTATCTCTGGAGAGCAGAATTGCAGGGGAGAGGGTCATTTGCTGCTTCATGTGCCTCTGCGGTTTGGAGAATTTTTAGTGTCATGTTTTAATCCAGTAAGCCCAACAAAGCTATGGATTAAAAAGTGCCATGCATTCGACAGGTATTTAAGTCCCCGCTGCGGAGCAGGCATGACTAAGTGATCATTGTAGAGCTTTTGAAAGCTATAGAAAAAGAAGACTTTGGGTATGTGCAACAGAGCACAGCGATGAGGCAACAATGAAAACAACTAAGCAGTTGGAGGTCTCTGAGGCTCTTGTGGAGGGTGACACTGTGTTTTCTCCCCACTGGGACTGCTCTCAGCCTCTGCCTCCTAGATCCGTGGTTCCCACCAGAGGGCCTCGTGCCCAGCTGAGCTCCCATCCAGCTTCCCGGCTGGCTCCTCCCATTGCTGGCTGGAACCAGGTGTGTCTTTAAGAGCACAAACCTCTCCTTTGCAAGGCAAAGCCAAGAGACTGTGAGGATCCACACACGTGCTGGACGTGCTCAGGGTGGCAAGACCCTGTGCTACAGATGTTTTGGAGGACAGTTTGGCAAGATGGATTAAAAGCCTTAAAAACATTCAGACTTGGGGGCACCTGGGTGGCTCAGTCCGTTGGGCATCTGCCCTCAGCACAGGTCATGATCTTAGGGTCCTGGGATGGAGTCTGCTTCTCCCTCTGCCCCTTCCCCTGCCCATGCTGTGTCTCAAATAAATACATAAATAAATAAGTGATAAATTATGTTATCAACATTTTCTTACTGGTATTGAAAAACACGGTATTTGGTCACTAAGGTAGGAAGAAAACGGTGACAAAGTGAAGACAAGTACCAGCTTTGATCCCTGGTGCTGTGGTGCTTTTTCCCTGTGCCCAAAGAAAATGACCAGCTGACAATGGGAACCAGTCAAGACTCAGGGGTGAAATCACACCATCAACACGGCTCTCAATGCCCATTCCACTGTTTGTGGCACAGGCGCCGGGTACTAGGCATTGACCTAAGGCACAACTCCAACTTCAGTAGGGATGTTTGGACTCTTGGAGGTTCTCCAGTATTCCAAAGCTCTCTTCTATTCAGGAGCTGAGAGGTGGGCGGTGGTAACCACAGTGGACAGAGGACAGCTGGGATGTGTCCATCATGTATGTGTACTCGTGCTTTAGTGAATACTTGTGTAGCCGCCATTCCAAATATGCACAAACGCCTTTATATGTATGTATCCATGTGGACATGCCTCCTCTAGCCCACATTTCTCAAATTTGGAATCAGGAAGGCTCTACAGTGATTTAGGCAAATTGATCATCACAATAAGGCGGAGTGCTATGGCGATTCCCGGGCTGACTGTGTTAGAGACAGTGCACCCTCTGGCATTTTTCTTGTCGTCCAAAGGCTTCCAGGGAGCGTTCTCATCATTGGTTTGAAGAAGATGGAAAGAAGCAGGCACTTTTCCTCGTGCTATAAAACAGTTTGCAACCTAAGGAAGCACTGTATGCTTGATTAAGCTTGCAATGAAAAGGATTTATTTTAAGCCATTTTAATCATTTCTGTTTTATCAAAAGCTAACCAAGCAGTTTATAGTAGCCTTGCTGGTATGAAAGACTTGTTCCTTCATCTAGGTGGCTTTACTATTGGTAAATTTTACTATGAGCCTATTACTGTATGAAATCTACATGCATTTCGACATTAAGAAAAAATCAGGATGGAGCCCATGAAAAAATTACCTCTTGCTTTCTAATTGTCCTACTGATTCGGAGTAAAATAGTTTTGTGGGGTTTTTTTTGGGGGGAAAGGGGGTCTTTGTGCCAGGCTTGCTTCAAACGTGGGTTGCTCCCCCCCTTTTCTTTTCCAAGCGCCCATTCTAGTCCCTCCCCTTATCCCAGATCCTCTGTCCAAATAAGCACACCATCTCTGGGGAGAAGACTGCCGCTACTCACCGAGCGGCTGCAGCTTCGGCTACAGTCACTGCTCCTGGTCTCAAAGTCATTTTTTTTTTTAGATTTTATTTATTTCACAGAGAGAAACACAGCTAGAGAGGGAACACAAGCAGGGGGACTGAGAGAGAAAGAGAGAGAAGCAGGCTTCCTGCTGAGCACGGACGGAGCCCTGATGCGGGGCTTGATTCCAGGACTCTGGAATCATGACCTGAGCTGAAGGCAGACGCTTAACAGATAAAGCCACCCAGGTGCCTCTCAAAGTCATTTTTCACTTGACTGATAACCTGCTGTGTTCCAAGCTCCATAGTGTACCCCAAGAGAAAAGATAAAGGAAATAGGAGTATGCAGTTCTAAATAGCCAGCTCCTCTCATACTTTTTCAAGTAGCTTTTAATTTTCACGCAGGACTTGGGAATACAGATGTTGCATAAAGCAAGCACCCCCCCCCCCGCTTAAGGGTACGTCACTCATTTATGGCTTTGATTATAAAGGTCAAATTACATGGGCCCTCTGTGTCAATTAATGGGCAATGTGTTAAAGTGGAAAGGCCTCTGTCCATGGAAACCAGAACAGTAACAAGTTTCTATTTGGCTTCTTCAGGGATCTCTAACTCTCTGCTTGCTAGAGGGGAGCCACAATCTCCAAAGAATGTGGAGAGCTTCTTTTCCAGACTGTAAACCCTCGTTTCTTTTTTATTTTTTTTGAAGATTTTATTTATTTATTTGACAGAGAGAGAAACACAGCAAGAGAGGGAACACAAGCAGGGGGAGTGGGAGAGGGAGAAGCAGGCTTCCTGCTGAGCAGGGAGCCTCCTCAATGATCCCAGGACCCCGGGACCCCAACCCCCGCTGAAGGTAGATGCTTAACGACTGAGCCACTCACGTACCCCTAAACCCTCCTTTCTTCAAGACTGCTTCCACAGAAACAAAATTAGTTATGAAGTACTCCTGAGAAATCAATGCTGGTTGTAGGAGCTCTTCACATTAAATGCATGAGATATTTAGAGTGAAGGGCGTGAGGAGAGATAAGTAAACAGAACTGAAGGCAAACACCGCAAAAATATAAGTACAGGACTGCTCTCTGTCTTTGTGGAGCTGACGGAGATGAACACAGGAGCCAAACGTGCCTAAGACACCTCTCCACCAGTGGGCATCTTGTCTCTATCTAGGACATGTATCACAGATTTCTAAACCACATCCATAGTGTAAGGCTGCTATCAATACCCTGACAAGGCACTCAGCCGGGCCCTGGGGTACCCAAGTTCTTTACAAAGGGCCTCCTTTTTAACCTTCCGGAAGCATCTTTTCTTCCTTTGGAAGATGGGAAAGGACAAGAGCTCTTGGTTCCATTTTGTGATAAGGAAACAAAGCCTCGCAGGAGTTTAGCCAGAGCTGGAAAGAGTTCCAAGTTCTCTTCTTCATCCCATCAACTCTCAGGAGAGTTTTATACTTGATTTCTTTCTTTCTTTTTTTTTCCCAAGAGGACACAGAAAGAGCTGCTCCAGTCATCAGGGAAGGTGGTTGGAAGGAGACCTGGCAGTGAGGACGTGGGAGCTCTCGCTGGGACGAACGGATAACTTCAAGCAGGTATATTCTGCAGGATGTGGGGTCCACAGGGCTGCTGTAGGGGACTGCCAGCCCACTGTCACCCTCCTCCTCACCTTCCGCCGCATTCTGTTCTTCGGTTCGGCTGGTGTTTAGAAGACTCAAACATCGTAGTGATTCCAGCCCAATATCCTAATGGGGTCTGGAAGGATCGGTTGGGAGGGGCTTTGCTGTCCTCCAAGATCAAGGACATTCCCCTTCACCCTCAGTTTCCCTTAGCAATCCACAGTGGATTCCAAAGCTACCTGTGTTTTCATCCTGTTGCACCTCTTAGGGCTAGAATGCCTTCGGTTTTCAATATGCCAAACAGAGTAATATTTCTTTCCAGCTGTCATAGCAGTGAGAGCACTGGCCCGGGAGTCCAAAAGACCTAGGTTCAAATCCCACCTCTGCCACTTACTGGCTGAGTGACTACAGGAGATTTTTGTGCCTTATCTGAGATTCAGTTTCTTCATCTATAAAATGGGATTATGCATACTTGCTCTTCCTGCCTTGCATGCCCTTTGTGATGAGAAAATGAGACCCTTGACCTAAGAGCCTCTTGACCAAAGCACAAACTGGGGTGGTGCTGAGGCCAAGTCCTGTTTGCTTTAGCTGAACCTCCTTCTAGCTCTTAGGGGGCTGTTGGTTCTAGAATTCTCAGATCTGGTGAATAAGGCTGTGTTCCCTCTCTCCATCTCTGCATAATTTTATACACTCTGGTCACATCCTTTCCCAGCCTTCATCTTTCTAGACTAAAGAGTCTGCGTTTGTTTAATCTATCTTCATATGGCAACCCCCTCTACCCTCCCCCTTCCCCTTGATTATAGAGTGGCCCTTCTCTGGATCATCTCCAGCTCCATTATGTCATTCTGGAAGCACTAAGACCAAACCTGCACAAATGTGTGT
>PITA01025698.1:0-23921 GCA_004023965.1 Spilogale gracilis
GAATTTTTAAATTTTTGAGTGAGGCTTGGATAGCTATATATTTCCCCCTTAGGACTGCCTTTGCTATATCCCAGAGGTTTTGGATCGATGTACTTCATTCTCATTGGTTTCCATGAAATGTTTAAGTTCTTAATTGATTTACTGGTTGATCCAAACATTCTTGAACAGGATAGTCTTTAGCTTGCAAGTGTTTGAATTCCTTCTGAACTTTCTCTTGTGGTTGAGTTCCAGTTTCAAGGCATTGTGGTGAGAGATTATACAGGGAATAAGGTCAATCTTTTGGTAGCAGGTGCACCTTGATTTGTGACCTAGTATGTGGTCTATTCTGGAAAAAGTTCTATGTGCTCTTGAGAAGAATGAGTATTCTGCTGTTTTGGGGTGGAATGTTCTGAATATGTCTATGAGATCCATCTGGTCCAATGTTTCAATCAAATCTCTTGTTTCTTTGTTCATGTTCTGCTTAAATGATCTGTCCATTGTGAGAGTGGTGTGTTAAGATCTCCTACAATAAATGTATTTGTATTGATATGACTCTTTATTTTGCTTAACAGCTGGCTTATGTAGTTGGATGCTCCCATGTTGGGGGCATAATATTTAGAATTGTTAGACCTTTTTGGTGTATAGACCCTTTAAAAATGATGTAGTGTCCTTCTGTATCTCTGACTACAATATTTACATTAAAATATAATTTGTCTGACATGAGAATCACTACCCCAGCTTTCTTTTGAGGTCCACTGGCATGAAAGATGGTCCTCCATCCCCTCCCTTTCAGTCTGGGAGAGACTTTAGATTCAAAATGTGTCTCTTTTAGACAGCATATGGATGGGTCTTGTTGTTTTATCCAGTCTGCAACCATGTGCTGTTTTATTGGAGCATTTTGGCCATTCACGTTGAGAGTGATTATTGATAAGTATGTTTTTATTGACATCATGTTGCCTGTGACGTTCTTTTTTCTATAAATTATCTCTGTAAATTTCTGTTCTGTGTCACTCTTGGGTTTGTTCCTCTTTTATAGAACCCCCCTTAATATTCCTTGTAGTGCTGGCTTGGTGGTTGCATAATGTTTCAGACCTTGTTGGTCCTGGAAGCTCTTTATCTCTCCTTACATTTTGAAAGTCAATCTTGCTGGGTACATTATTTTTGGTTGCATATTTTTTTTCATTTAATTTACTGAATATGTCTTACCAGCCCTTTCTGTCTTGTCAGTTTTATGTGGGCAGGTCTAATGTTATTCTGATGGTCCTTCCTGTGTGCATAGGGATATCTTCCCCCTAGCTGCCCTTAAGACATATTCTTTGAATTTATGATTTATGAATTTCATAGTTATGTGCCTGGAGGTTCTTCTAGCCTCATTAATTGGGAGGTGTCCTCTCTGCCTCTAGGATATGAACACTTGTTTCATTCCCCAGATTAGGGAAATTTTCATCCAAGATTTATTCAACTATGTCTTCTAGACTTCTCTCTCTCTCGACTCCCTCATTGATTCCAATAATTTTGATATTGGAACAATTTCATGCCATCATTTATTTCCCTAATTCTATTTTCATGGGATTTTAGCTATTTGTTCCAAGACCTGTCTTGCTCCTCCTTCTCAATCAATCTGTCTTTTAGATCACTAATACGATCTTGTGCTTCACTTACCCTAGCTCTTAGGGTATTTAATTTAGATTGGATCTCACTGATAATATTTTTAACCTCTATCAGTTCAACTTTTACTTCTGCCCTTAGAGCTTCTATCTTGCTACTAATGTTCTTTTCCATCTTACCCATTACTTGGATCATTGTTACCCTGAATTCCATTTCTGTCATAGTGTCTGTGTTCATATCTAGTAGTTCTGTGACTGGGGTTGTAGACTCTGAGTTTTTTTCTGTTGGGTTTTCCTCCTCCGAGTCATCTTGGTGAGGGGTGGTTGAGTTGATGTATACCTGAATATATCAACCATGATCCAAGCAAGTTGCTCATTAGTTGGTTTCAGAGCAATTAGAGGTTACCACTGAAAAGGAAGAATAAAGAAAAAAGAGAAAAAGGGAAAAGAAGCAAGAAAAAAAAAACAGCCAAAAGGGGCTCCAATGTTAGGATGTATATGGTACAAAAACAATACAGAATAAACAAAAAGACCATCAAAGTAAAAGAAAAGGGAAAAAAAGTCAAAAAGCAAAACCCAACCCAAATGACCCCCGAGAACAGTATTTATATATTACAAAGGCAAAAACAAATACACAGAAACACTGACAGAAGAATAGGACTGGAAGGTTAGTACAGACTGTTGTTGTGGGCAAAGAAAATATTTCAGTTCCCCCTAGGTGTATCTTATTATTGTTAGAGGACTCTACTTTCTAGAGATATAGGGAAATTAAAACTGGTTTATTTATAGGGGTAGTATTGAATAGGAATGAGGGATTACCTTGAAGTTTATATATATATATATATATATATATATATATAATATATATATATAAAAGAAAAAACAAACACAGGTATGTGTATGAAAAAAGTTCAAGGTAAAATGTTATTATGGAATTTTATAATACATATCACATTGTAATTAATAAGTGGTTTATACAATAGAAGAACAAGAATCCTGTGAATGAATTTAAAATTTAATACAAAAACTTAAAAAAACAAAAAAATAAAAGAATTTAAAAAGAAAATAAAATGCAAAGCTGTATCTATGAAATATACAGGTTTTGGGGTAGTACTGGGAACTTAATATAGTGTTTTTTCCCTGATGTTGGGGTTTTACAGTTTTATGGAGTTCCTTTGGTGGTTTTTATTTGTTCTTCTCTCTTGCCTTCTGTGGGAGGGGCCTATTGCCTTGTTTATCAGTCAGTGCTGCTTGCGCTGAGTCCCCCTGCCCCTTATCAAGGGGCTGTGCTCTATGGAAACTAGGTTTTCAGGCTTTTGTTCTCTGGAAGTTTTTGTTTTTTGTGTGTCTTTTTGTAGCTTTTTGGAAAGTCAGGGCAAAGTAAGCTGTCCTCACCCAGACTTCCATCTCAGAGAGAAGCCTCAATCAGCTCAGCTCTGCATGGTGTGGGGCACAGAGACTCCCTCTGCACTTTCCCCTGCACCCTGCCACCTCTCACAGGTAGCACGCACCCCCAGTCACTAGCCAGAATGGTGACCAAGGCCCCCACTTACCCTTTCACTCCCACACCACAGAAACCGCAAGTGATATTGGTTTTTGCAAGCTTGTTGTGGTCCGGATGCTCTTTCGAGCCCACACCCATGCTGGGTGTGTGTTGGACCCAACTATCCCACACATCATGTGGAAGGCTGCAGAGTCACCTCCATCGCAAGTTGCACATGCCTAGCCCAAGTGGTGGTCCAAGCATGGACTCAGGGGCTTCCCCCCAATTCCGCCACGTTCTCTTGGTCTCTGGGGAGGGTTTTCTACCCCTGGCCAGGAGCTGCAGTTTTATGCCCCTGCCAGCAGCATAAGCTTTCCCCAGTTGCCTCTTAAGACCCTTTGTTTTTCAGTGCTTTTAACCAGATTGCAATCTGTTGCTGCTCCCAAGCACAGGGCACTTTTGTATTGGGAAACCACTTTCCAATGGGTCGCTTCTGGTGGCTCCCTCCTTCTCCTATTTCTCCTCCAAAATCAGATCCAGTGTTCCACTTCACCTCTCTGCCTATGCTCTTCTGCCCCCATAGAGATCCAGGAGTGTGTAGTCTTACATCTGAGGCTAATTCATGGGTGTTCACAGTGTTCTTGTAGATACTTAACTCACTTCAGGGGACCCTTTGAAATGGGGTCTCCTCCTTCTCTGCCATCTTGCCCCTCTTCTCCCCAAATTTTTGTACTTTCCTCCATGCTATGGGAGAATGAGTCCAAATTTCAGTGTGGCTTTTGTTCTAATGGGTGAAGAATTGTTGACCTTTTAATAATGTTCTATTGAAAATCATGATTGAAAGTAATGATAGGCAATCAAAACTCCATTCCTCATTTGGGTAAGGTTAATAGATGGGACTTTAGTTCATTAACAAAGTGAGTTTCTTTAAATGTGTCAAATTTTATTTTTTAAATTATGTTCAGTAAAAAAAATAAATTTTTAAGTAGAATCAACTTTTGGATCATCATTCTCAATGAAATTTCATATACAAGATGTTTCAGAGGCACCTGTGTGGCTCAATCTGTTAAGCACCTGCTTTTTCCTTAGGTCAGGATCTAAGGGTTTTGGGATCAAGCCCTGTATCAAACTTCCTGCTTTTCCAGTGGGGAGTCTGCTTCTCCCTTCAGTTACATGGATCACTGTTGGATGTCCTGATGACATCATTCCTCCCTCTGGCTCCAACAACTCTAAATTACCAGAGAATAAGATCAAGGGAGCATGAACTAAAAACTATGTTGGTCGGCATACATATGTGTTAGTGTGTTCCTAGGGGTAACATTGACTGGTCCCACTGAATGAGTATAATACATGGAATGCAGACTCAGAAAATATACAGCCTTCTGGAGATATTTTAATGCTGTAAGGTATCACATGTAGTTATGCTAAAAATGAGTGTCCAAGAAGGATATTCCACCATTCCAGCAAACAAGTTGCTTCAGAATAGTGGTCAATGGATAAAACCAGTGAATTTTATGGTCATGGGCCCTTTACTGCACTTTGGCTATGAAGTAAATTTCTTGGTCAGAACATATGTTGTATGTCATCCTATGACTCGGACAGTGGATAAGGAATTCTTTAAAGTCCAAGATGATGGTTTTCTTAGAATCAGTGTATTTAGGTGAGGTAAATATATATATATAAAAGACACCTATTATATAATAGGTGTCTTTTCCAGTAAGAGATAAAAACCAATTCCCTTTTATGATGGAAACTTTCCAATGTAATCAACCTGCCATCAGGTAGCTAGGTGATCATTCTAATAAATGGTGATATATAAGACACTTAATATTATCTTAGCTCCTGGCTGACCAAGCACTCACAATGGCTGTAGCCAAGGTAGTCTAGGTAAATGAAGTCCATGATGAGAACACATGCATGACTTCCTTCTCTGCCACTGGATCATTTTGTTCATGAACCCACTAGATGATGACAGAAATGTCTGATGGAAGAAGCTGATGATTGTCTAAAAATGGTCATTCCGTCTATGTGATCTTTTAAATCCTTCTCTGCTGAGGTCACCCTTTGATGATAACTCTTATGAGACACAAATATCTTCATGATTTTTGCCCATTCAGACAGATGTGTTTACATAGCTCTTCCACAAGTTTCCTTGTCTTCAGTTTCCTAGTAAAATTCCTTCAAAGTTTCTGACCACCCAGGAAACCATAATTCACTGGTCATGGATTGGTTTATAATCACACATCTGGCCATTTCTCTTTCCAAAATTAACAACCAGGTGCACTGCTCCAAGTTCTGGAACTTGAAAGATTTCCATTCACCTCTGTTGCATAGGAAAATTCCATAGAGCATTTGTTGTGCTGCAGCTGTCCAATTTTGGATGATGTCTGTATTTTGTGCAGAACCATCTATACACCAGGACCCCATTTTTTCCCCTCTGTAAATTGATCATAAAGAATTCCCTATGAGATCATATGAGCAGGCTAAGAGAGAGAGACCAATGTAGTAGAAATAGGGGCTATGGGCTTTTAGGCCACTTCTTCATTCAATGTATGTGTCCTCAGGGACTGTTCTGGCTCCTATGTGCATACAGCAGTTTAATTTCATTTCATTTAACAGTGGAGTGTTTCTGTGAATGCCCAACTTAATGTCTTGTTGGATCAAATGACATCCAGAATGTAAGTGCAGCTTTGAATGCCTGTTCAATTAGTAACCGTTGGTTAAACATTCAGTCTAAACTAAGAGCCTATAGCAGGCCAATGGGTGTTTCTTAAATCTAGAGTAGTTATCCACTGAGGATGGTGGGCTTCACTAACAGCCCCTGCATTATTGCTCACCTAGGAGGCCTATCAAAATCTCCAAAGTCTCCCTACCAGATCTAATGCTTCAGGCACCATTGCCTCTGCTGAATTACATGGCTCAATTGGTGGAACACTATGCATAACAATCTATACTTGTTAAACAAAACCTTTTCCTGTTCTAAGCTCACTCAAACCTAGCAGTTTATCTGGTCACTTGGTAAATGGGCCAGTGTAATACACCCAAATGATAATGAGGGTGATACTGTGTCTAGAATCCACAGGAACCCCAACTAGGTGCTGAAATTATTTTATTTTATTTTTTTTATTGCAGGAGGGCCCATGCAGCAACTTTACCCTTCACCTCATGTCTTATATCATTGCTCGCCTAGGTATTTGACTCCAGTTTAAGTACTCTTAATTTTTTTTTAAGTAGGTGTTACATCCAAGGGGGGCTTAGAATTCACAACCCTGAGATCAAGAGTTGCGTGCTGTATGCAGTGAGCCAACCGGGTGCTCTGAATTTGTTGGGTTTATTTCTCATGCTCTGTTATGTGTGTTTCTTACCAGGAAGCATAGAACAATTGCTACATCTTGCTCATTGGTGTCAAACATCATAATGCCTTGTGTGTAGTGGGCCAGTTTAATATCTTTGTGAGAAAGAAAGGCAACAAGTTTCCTGAGAAATGTTTGTACATCATATTTCTGAAAATGACTTGTATTTTTACATATGAAGAACTTATAAAACACACTAAAATATAATCATCTCAAAAAATTAGCTCAATTAAAAAATTGGCCTGGATTTCAACAAACAAGATATAAAAATATTAAACAGGACACAAGGAGATACTTTGTACAATGTGTCATTAGGGAAATACATGTGAAAAACACAAGTGTAAAATGCAAATTATTAGATTTCACTCTTAACCCACTAAATCTAATTCTAAGGAAATTCTCACAATCTATACTTTGTACAAAAGTTCCTCAGAGTATTCCAGGGTATAATCTGGTTTGAAAACCAGTGGACAGTAGTAACATCTTCCTGACTAGTATTCATGATCCAAATTTACCTCACTAGAGGCTATTTCCTATGCTACTACATATTCATTTAAACAAAATCTTAAGTGCCACTCCCTTTTTTATCAGTGCATGATTATCCCCTGATGAACAATATTCAAGATCCTTCTAATATTATTCAACTCATTTTATTGCCCAAGGTCTTCAAGCTTCTTTTTCATTCACCCTACATCCATGTCTTAGATACAGAATTTCCCTTTCATACTCAATCCTATCCAAGATTTAGCACTTACATAAAATATCTTCCATTTTCCCAATTCTATTTATGGTATCAAATTTTAAAAATGGAGTTAATCGTATTTATTTCCAAGCCCCCTAAAACAATTCCATCTATTACAGAGGTAATACACAAAATTGAGTGGGTATTCTGAGGTACATAATTTTACTCAGCTCTCCTCCCTATATTTCTTGTTACAAACTGACCTTTTTTTATCTTTTGTTCAGTTTTATTTCAGGAAATACCCAGTGAGGACATGGAAAAGGATAATGCAACATTGCAGACAAAACTGATTCTCACAGGACTCACAGATGAACCACAGTGGCAAATACCCCTGTTCCTGTTGTTCTTGGTTATCTATCTTTTCACCATTGTGGGAAACCTTGGTCTGATTGCTCTCATATGGAATGACCCTCAGCTTCACATCCCCATGTACTTATTCCTTGGAAGTTTGGCATTGGTGGATGCTTGGTTATCAACCACAGTATCCCCCAAGATGTTGGTCAACTTCTTTGCCAAGAACAAAATGATCTCTCTCTCTCTGAATGCATGATATAGTTTTTTTCCTTTGCAATCAGTGCAACCACAGAATGTTTTCTGCTGGCAACAATGGCATATGATCGGTATGTGGCCATATGCAAACCATTACTTTATCCAGTGATTATGTCCAATACATTGTGCACTCGGCTGATACTTTTGTCGTTTGTAGGTGGCGTTCTTCATGCCATAATTCATAATTCTTTTTTATTCAGATTAACCTTCTGCAATTCTATCATAGTACATCACTTTTTCTGTGATATTATACCATTATTTAAGAATTCTTGTACTGATCCTTCTATTAATTATCTGATAGTATTTATTTTCTCTGGGTCAATACAAATATTTACCATTTTAACTGTTCTTGTGTCTTACACACTAGTTCTCTTTATAATCCTAAAAAAGAAGTCTCTACAAGGCATAAGGAAAGCCTTCTCCACCTGTGGAGCCCATCTGTTATCTGTGTCTTTCTACTATGGCCCCCTTCTCTTCATGTATGTGCGCCCTAGATCTGTCCAGGCAGATGATCAAGATATGATGGACTCTCTGTTTTACACTGTTATAATTTCTGTGCTAAACCCAATGATCTATAGCTTGAGAAATAAGAAACTCATAGATTCACTGAGAAAATGTTAAAGAGAAATGCTTAGTACTCATAGAACATTTGTTCTTTATTCCCCCCCATTGGTATCTGTGTTCTTTTTTTTTATATTGTTACTTAATTTCTTTTTTAGTGTTCCAAGATTCATTCCCCATTCCCCACACCCACTGCTCCGCGCATTAGGTGCCCCCAGTACCCACCACCAGGTTCTCCCATCCCTCCACCCCCCTCGCTCCAAGTCCCTCAGTTTGTTTCTGTGTCCAATGTCTCTGTTGTATCATTTCTCTCCCTGGATTACCCTACTTCCCATTTCTTACTTCCACTAGAATAACACAAAATTGTGCAGATTAGATGTTGTTATATGCTGATTAGTGTTCTTTTTTTTTTAAGATTTTATTTATTTGACAGAGAGAAACACAGCCAGAAAGGGAACACAAGCAGGGGGAGTGACAAAGGGAGAAGCAGGCTTTCTACTGAGCAGGCAGCCCAATGCAGGGACCCATCCCAGGAATCCAGGATCATGACCTGAGCTGAAGGCAGAGGCTTAACCACTGAGCAACCCAGTTGATTAGTGTTCAAAGTTTTTGGCAGTTATAACTGCCCTCAGGTTCTAATGACTTAAGGTGGAACTGCAAATAACCATCTTAAATATGTGTGTATATTATTGAAAAAGATAGAATTTTATTCATGTTTTCATGTCATAATAAAATAAGGAAAATATTTTACATGTTTTAATGTTTTCAATATGGCTTCAAAAATGCATTAAGCACTGTTATATTTTAATTCTTCTGAAACAAATTTGAATATGAGCCTTTTATAGTGATACAGTCATGCAGCTTGAAGGCTGACATTACATTTCACTCCACAGTGGGGTCAGGTTTGTGTTTGTGTGAACAGAGGCAAAAAATGTATGAGTGACCTAATTTCAGTCTACTCCTGCCCTTCCTCTCTCACCACTGTTTCCATATACAGCCCTAATACTGTTAAGGGTCACACACTAAAACTACTCACTCAGTCATTTGTTATATTCTTGTTACTTCCACATCCTATTGATTTTCTTTTTATTTCCCAACATTGTTGTCAGACTATTTTTCATAACAGAGGTCTAAGTAATATTCCTCTTTGAATAGATTTACAAGCATTGTCAAATACCAGATTTTGTGTATATATAGCATACATATCTAGAATTCTATATATGCATATGTATATATTTGATGTCCATATATATGAATGGATTAAATAAACACATCTAAGTCTATATATTTACCGTGCATTTGTGGCCCTGGCAGTATTTGAGGTACTTCCCAATAAAATCTCGATTTGATTCTGAAGTGTCTTTCCTCACAATTCTTCTACTGGGACCCTGCGTTTTGCCCCAAATGACTTACTGAAAGCCTTCGGGACACATTCTTTTGATATCTGTTGTTGTTCACATGGTTTCTCCACACAGAATGCTTCTTCAAGTGTACCTATCTTCATGTACAACTGATTCTTAAATGTTCCAACTTTCTTGATGCATTTCTAGATTACACCGAAGAAGATAAAAATGTAGCAACATGGACTGGACTGGAAGAGATTATGCTGAGTGAAATAAGCCAAGAAGAGAAAGTCAAGTATCGCATGGTCTCATTTACTTGCGGTGCATGAGAGGCAAACTGGAGGACAGTGGCAGAAGGAAAGCAAATGGGAACTAGGGTAATCTAGGGAGGGAAACGAAACAACAGAGACTTTGAACACAGAAACAAACTGAGGGACTTGGAGCGAGGGGGGTAGAGGGATGGGAGAGCCTGGTGGTGGGTACTGGGGACACCTAAAGCGTGGAGCACTGGGTGTGGGGAATGGGGAATGAATCTTGAAACACTAGAAAAAAATTTTAGTAACAATAAAAAAAAAAGTTCACTCATTTGAAACATTGCCTGTTTTATTAAGATAAAATGTTCACTCATTTGAAACATTGTGTGTTTAGGCCACTAATGCCATATGTAATACTGAGTTTTCATCTGTAATATTTTTATTACTTATTTAGTTTTACTTTTTAAGAGTTTTAGTTTTAATCACCCAGCGCTTCACCATAAGTACAAACCTCAATCCCCATCACTTATCTTACCCCCACACTCAGCATCTCCCCTCTGGTAACCATGAGTTTGTTCTCTGTAGTTAACTGTCTGTTTATTGGTTTGTCTCTCTCACTCTCTTCCCCCTCCACCCTTTGCTTATCTGGTTTGTTTCTTAAATTTCACATATGAGTGAAATCATATGGTATCTTTCTTTCTCGGACTTATTCCATGTAACATTATATGCTCTAGCACCATCCATGCCCTTGAAATGGCAAGATTTCATTATTTTTGATGTTTGAATAATATTCCATATATATATATATATATATATATAATCTCAAAACTTCTTTACCATAGATTGATGGGCAACACTTGGGCTGCTTCCATATCTTGGCTATTGTAAATAATGTCCTTGTGAACATAGGGGTGCCTCCGTCTTTTTGAATTAGTGCTTTCTTTTCTTTGAGTAAATACCCAGTAGTGCACTTGCTGGATCATATGGTATTTGTCTTTTTCTGAGTGACTTATTTCACTTAGCATAATACATTCTCTTTACCCACATTGTTGCAAATGGCAAGATATCATTCTTTTGATGGCTAAGTAGTATTCCATTGTGTATATGTAGTACTTTTTCTTTATCCATTCATCAGTTGTTGGACATATGGGCTCTCTCCATTGTTTAGCTATTATTGATAATGCTGCTATAAACACTAGGATGCATGTACCCCTTCAAATATGTATTTTTGTACCCTTTGGGTAAATATCTAGTAATGGAATTGCTAGATTGTAGGATAGTTCTATTTTTAACTTTTTGAGGAAACTTTAAACTGCTTTCCAGAGTGGCTATATCAGTTTGCATTCTGACCAACAGAGAAAGAGTGTTCCCTATTCTCCACATCTTTGCCAGCACCTGTTGTTTCTCATGCTGTTAATTTTAGTCATTCTGACTAATGTGTGAGGTGGTATCTCATCATGGTTTTGGTTTGTATTTCCTTGAGTGAAGTTAAACATCTTTTCATGTCTCTTAGCCATTTGGATGTCTTCTTTGGGAAAGTGTCCATTTATTCTTCTGTCCATTTCTTAATTGGATCATTTGTTTGTTGGTTGTTAAGTTTTGTAAGCTCTTTTTAGATTTTGGATCTTAACCCTTTATCCAATATATCACTCGAAAATATCTTCTCCCATTCTGTAGGCTGCCTTTTAGTTTTTAATTATTTTTGATTGTTTCCTTTGTTGTGCACAAACTTTTTCTCTTGATGAAGTCCCAATAATTCATTTTTGCTTTTGTTTCCCTTGTCTCCAGTGACATGTCTAATAAGAAGTTGTTACAGCCGAAGTCAAAGAGGTTTCTGCTTGCTTTCTCCTCTAGAATTTGGTGGTTTCCTATCTCACATTTAGGTCTTTCAGCCACTTTGAATATGTTTTTGTATATGGTGTAAGAAAGTGGTCCATTTTCATTCTTCTACATTTTTTTGTTCAGTTTTCCCAATACCATTTGTGGAAGTGATTCTTTTCTCCATCGGATATTCTTTCCTGCATTGTCTAAGCTTAGTTGACTATATAGTTTTGGGTCCATTTTTGGGTTCTCTTTTCTGTCCTATTGATCTGTGCATCTGTTTTTGTGCTAGTACCATACTGTCTTGAACACTACAGCTTTGTGATATAGCTTAAATCTGCAATCAAGATGCCTCCAGTTTTATTTTATTTTTCAGGATTGCTTTGTCTATGTGAGGTCTTTCATGGTTTCATGAAGATTTTAAGATGGTTTGTTTTAGCTCTGTGAAAAATTCTGTCTATTTTGATAGGTATTGCATTAAATGTGTAGATACCTTTGGGTAGTAGAGACATTTTAGCAATGTTCTTTCAACCTATAAGCATGTTATTTTTCCATTTTGTTGTGTCCTTTTCAATTTTGTTCATAAGTAATCTAATATTTTTAGAGTACAGACCTTTTACCTATTTAGTTACACTTTTTCCTAGGTATATTATTTTTGGTGGAATTACCAAGGGGATCAATTTCTGGATTTCTTTTTCTGATACTTTATTATTGGTGTATAGAAATGCAACAGATTTATGCACTTTAATTTCCTACCCTGAAACGTTATTGAATTTATGTATGAGTTCTAGTGACTTTTTTGGTGGTGTCTTCTACATAGATTACCATTTCATTACAAAGAGAGAATATTTGACTTTCCTGTAAATTTTAATCTCTTTTTATTTCTTTTTGTGGTGTGATTGCTGAGGCTAAGACATCCAGTATTATGTTAAATAGTAATGGTGAGAGTCAACATCCTTGTCTATTCCACCATAGGGGAAAGGCTAAATTTTCTTCCTCATTGAGGATGATATTAGCTGTGTGTCTTTAGTATATGACCTTTATGAGGTTGACATATGTTCCATCTATCCCTACTCTTTGAGCGACTTTTTAAAGAAAGGACACTGTCTTTGGTCAAATTCTTATCCTGCTTCTATTGACAGGATCATATGGTTCTTATTCTTTCTTTTATTAATGTGGTATAACATGTTGATTGATTTGTAAATATTAAACCACCCCTACAACCCAGGAATGAATACATCTTGATTATAGTGAATAATTCTTTTTTTTTTTTTAAAGATTTTATTTATTTGACAGTGAGAAACACAGTGAGAGAGAGAACACAAGCAGGGGGAGTGAGAGAGGGAGAAGCAGGCTTCCTGCCGAGCAGGGAGCCCGATGTGGGACTCGATCCTAGGTCTCTGGGATCATGACCTGAGCCGAAGGCAGTTGCTTAACCAACTGAGCCACCCAGGTGTCCGAATAATTCTTTAGTATACTGTTGAACTTGTTTTGTTAATATTTTATTGAGAATTTTTGAATCCATGTTCATCAGGATATTTGCCAGTGATTCTCTTTTTATTGGGATCTTTCATTTTTGAATCAAGGTTATGCTGGTTTTATAGAATGAGTTTGGAAGTTTTCATTCCATATCTATTTTTGGAATAGTATGAGAAAAATAGGTATTAACTCTGCTTTAAATGGGTGGTAGAATACCCCCGGGAAACATCTGGTCCAGTTAATTTGTTTTATATCTGAGTTTTGATTATGGATTCAATTTCTTTGCTGGTGACTAGTCTGTTCAAATTTTGTATTTCTTCCTTTTTCAGTTTTTTTTAAAAAAGATTTTATTTATTTATTTATTTATTTGACAGAGAGAAACACAGCTAGAGAGGGCACAGAGGCAGGGGAATGAGAAAGGAAGAAGCAGGCTTCCTATAGAGCAGGGAGCCCAATGTAGGGCTCAATCCTGGGACTCTGGGATCATGACCTGAGCTGAAGGCAGATGCTTAAAGACTGAGCCACCCAGGTGCCTCCCCTTTTCAGTTTTGATAGTTTGTACATGTCTAGGAACTTGTTCCTTTCTCTCAGGTTGTCCAGTTTTGTTTTTTCAAGATTGCATTTATTTGAGAAAGAGAGTGAGAAAGAGGAGAATGAGTGGGGGAGAGGCAGAGGGATAGGGAGAATCAGACTCCCTGAAGAGCATGGAGCCCAACATGGGGCTCAATCACAGGACTCTGACACTGTGACCTTAGCCAAAGTCAGATGCTTAACTGCTTGAGCCACCCAGGCACCCTGCTAGGTTGTCCAGTCTATGGGCATATAAATTTTCATAGTAATCTCTTATAGTTGTTTGTATTTCTGTAGTGTTGGTTGTGTTCTCTCCTCTTTGACTTGTGATTTTATGCATCTAGGTCCTTTCTCTTTTCCTTTTGATAAGTCTTGCTAGAGGTATATCAGCTTATTAATTCTTTGGAAGAACCAGCTCCTCATTTTGTTAGTCATTTGTTTGTTTCTGTATCATTTATTTATGCTCTAGTCTTTATCATTTCCCTTCTGCTAGGTTTAGGCTTTATTTGCTTTTCCTTTTCTAGCTCCTTTAGGTGTAATATTAGGTTGTGTATTTGAGATTATTGTAAGCAGGAAATCAGCAAGGAAACAATGGCTTTGAATAATACAGTGGACCTGATAGACTTAACAGATATATTCAGAACATTATATGAGAAAGCAGCAGAATACACATTCTTTTGGAATGTACATGAAACATTCTCCAGAATAGACCGTATATTAGGTTAGAAATCAGCCCTAAAACTGTACAAAGAGGTTGGGAGCACAACATGCATATTTTCAGACTCTAATTCTGTGAAATTTGAAGTCAAGCACATGAAAAAAACTTGGAAATACCATGAATATATGGAGGTAAAAAATATACAACTAAGAAATGAATGGGTTAACCAGGAAATAGAGAAGAAATTAAAAAAATATATTTGTGGAAGGAAAAGAAAAAGAAAACACAACTGTTCAAAACCTTTGTGATGCAGCAAATGCAGTCCTAAGAGGGAAGTGTATTGCAATACAGGCATATCTTGAGAAGCAAGAAGAGTCTTTATTTTGTATCCCCCAACTTTACTGAAAACTGACTTATCAGTTCTAGCAGTTTTTTTTTTTTTAAAGATTTTATTTATTTGACAGAGAGAAACACAGCCAGAGAGGGAACACAAGCAGGGGGAGTGAGAGAGGGAGAAGCAGGCTTCCTGCTGAGCAGGGAGCTGGATGTGGGGCATGATCCCGGGTCTCCAGGATCATGACCTGAGCTGAAGGCAGTCGCTTAACCAACTGAGCCACCCAAGCGCCCCTGTTCTAGCAGTTTTTTGTTAAGAGTCTTTTGGGTGTTCTATATAGAGTATCATGTCATCTGCAAATAGTGGAAGTTTTACTTCTTCCTCACTGATTTGGATGCCTTTTATTTCTTTTTTGTTGTCTGATTCCTGTGGCTAGGACTTCCAGTAATATGCTGAGTAAAAGTGATGAAAGTGGACATCCTTGTCTTGTTCCTGACCATAGAGAAAAAGCTTCAGTTTCTCCTCATTGAAGATGATGTTAGCTGTGGGATTTAAATAACTGGTCTTTACTAAGTAGTATTATGTTCCTTGTTTGTTCAGGGTTTTTATCATGTACAGAAGTTTTATTTTGTTCACTTATTCTTCTTTGTCTACTCTCTTTTTCATTCTTTCTGTAGCTATAGTTAATATCCTTTAAAAAAAAGATTTTATTTATTTATTTGACAGAGAAAAACACAGCTAGAGAGGAACACAAGCAGGGGGAGTGAGACAGGGAGACGCAGGCTTCTTGCTGAGTAAGGAGCCCCATGTGGGGCTCAATCCCGGGACACCAGGATCATAATCTGAGCCAAGGGCAGATGCTTAAGGACTGAGCCACCAAGGCATCCCTACTGATTCAAGTTCTTAGTTGGTATTTGATTTGTTCAAATTTCCCATTTCTTCTTATTTCAGTTTTTGAAGCTTATATGTTTCTAGGAAATTATCCATTTTTTCTAGGTTGCCCAATTTGTTGGCATATAATTTCTCATAATATTCTCTTATAATCCTTTGTATTTTCCTGATGTTTGTTATTTGTCCATCTCATTTGTGATTTTATTTATTTGGATCCTTTCTGTTTTGTTTTGTTTTTTTTTCTTGATAAGTCTGGCTAGAGACATCAATTTTATTGCCTTTTCAAAGAAACAGCTCTTGATTTCATTGATCATTTCTAGTATTTTTTAGTTTCTATATAATTTATTTCCACTCTGATCTATATTATTTCCTTCCTTTTCCTAGTTTTAGTTTTTTTTGTGTTGTTCTTTTTCTAACTACTTTAGGTATAAGGTTAGGTTATTTTAGACTTTTCTTGGTAGCCTCTATTGCTGTAAACGTCTCTCTTAAAATGTTTTTTGCTGCATCCCAAAGGTTTTGAAAATACTGTTTTCATTTTCATTTGTTTCCATGTATTTTTTTAATTTCTTCTTTTATTTTCTGGTTGACCCAATCATCTTTAGTAGCATGTTATTTAACTTCTATGTTATTGTGTTCTTTCTACAATTTTTCTTGTGTTTAGCTTCTAGTTTCTTAGAGTTGTGGTCAGAAAAGAAGCATGGTATGATTTCAGTTTTTTTAATACTTTACCCTTTCAGTGTTCCAAGATTCATTGTTTATGCCCCACACCCAATGCTCCATGCAATTCGTGCTCTCAATACTCACCACCAGGCTCACCCATTCCCCCACTCCCTCCCTCTCAAAACCCTCAGTTTGTTTCTGAGTCCAAAGTTCTCATATTTCATCTCCCTCCCTGATTTACCCCAATTCACATTTCCTTTCCTTATCCTACTTTCCTCCATGTTACTCCTTATGCTCCAAGTAAGTGAAATCACATGACATTTGACTTTCTCTGCTTAGCTTATTTCCCTCAACATAATCTCCTCCAATACAGTCCATGTTGATATATGTATATTCATCCTTTCTGATGGAGGCATAATATTCCATTTTATATATGGATCATATCTTCTTTATTCATGGTCTGTTGAAGGGCACTGTGGTTCTTTCCAGTTTGGCAATTGTGGTCATTGCTGCAATGAACATTCGTGCACAAATGGCCCTTCTCTTCACTACATCTGTATCTTTGGGGTAAGTACCCACTAGTGCAATTGCAGGGTCATATGAATTTCTTCTGACTTCTTTTGTGGCCTAATTTGTGATTTATTCTTGGGACTTTTCCATGTGCACTTGAAAAGAACATGTATTCTGTTGTATTAGGATGAAATAGTCTAAATATATCTGTTAAATCCCTCTGGTACAGTGTGTCATTCAAAGTCATTGTTCCCTTACTGATTTTCTGCTTAGATGATCTGTCCATTGATGCATGTGGGGTGTTAAAGCCCCTTAGTATTATTGTATTTTTATCAATCAGTTCCTTTTTGTTTGTTATGTTTTTTTTTTGATATATTTAATTGCTTTCAAGTTAGGGGTATAAATATTTGCAATTGTTAGATGTTCTTGTTGCATAGATCACTTTATTATGATGTAGTCCCTTTTTCGTCTCTTGTTCCAGTCTTTGTTTTAAAATTTAGTTTCTCTGAGGGGCACCTGGATGATTCAGTCAGCTAATCATTTGTCTTCAGCTTGGGTCATGATCTCGGGATCCTGAGATCAAGCCCCTTGCTGGGCTCTCAGCTCAGCTGGGAGTCTTCTTCTCCCTCTCTCTCGCTCTCCCTCTCAAATAAATAAAGAAATAAGTCCTAAAAAAATCTATATTTTCTGATACAAGTATCGCTATTCCAGCTTTCTTTTGACATCCAACTGTATGATGAATGTTTCTCCAACCTCTCACTTTCAGCTACAGGTGTCTTCAGGTATAAAATGAAATTCATCTATATGCAGGCAGCATATAGATGAGTTGTTGTCATCATTGTTTTCTTTTCCTTCTATTCATTCTGTCACACCATGTTTCATTTGGAGCATTTAGTCCACTTACATTCAAAGTATTTATTGATGCTTATGTATTTATTGCCATTTTATTACTTGTTTTTGGTTTTGTTGGAAGATATTTTCTGATACTTTCTTGTCTCATAGTTTGCTGGTTTACCTTAGTGGTATCATTGGATTTCTCTCTTTATATTTGTATATTTATTAATGTTGTTTCTATTTCTGGTTGTCATTAAGTTTGTATATAGGAGTCTATATTAAGTTCAAATAAATTATCTGCCTCCTTTTCTTTCTTCTTCTTCTTCTTCTTCTTCTTCTTCTTCTTCTTCTTCTTCTTCTTCTTCTTCTTCCTCTTTCTCTTCTTCTTCCCTTGGGATTCTTATAATACAAATATTATTATATTTGAAGGAGTCACCAAGTTCTCTATCTTTGATTTCATTTTGCTTATTTCTTTCTTTCTCTTTTATTCAGCTTGATTAGTTTCCTTTCTCTGTCTTCTAGGTCATTAATTTGTTCCTCTGCTTCTTCCAACTTGCTGTTCATTCATCTTTATTTTTCCTTAATTACTGAAATTTCCACCTCAATAATTTTTAGTTTAAATTTAATTAGCTAACATACAGTACATCTTGTTTTTGATATCATGTTCAATGATTCATTAATTTTGCATAATACCCTGTGCTCATCAGATCATGTGTCCTCCTTATTTCCCATCACCAGGTTACTCCATCCCTAAATACACATTTGATGATATTCATTTCACAGGTTCAACATAACCAATTCTGTTTGCATACATGAATACAGACTTCATGGGAAATGAAAAGCACTGAGTCTCCTTTATGACCTTTTCAGCTGTCCGTTGAACTACCTTAGTAAAAACAATTGTTGCCTGTATTTAGCATCAAGTTACATTTGCTTGGAAATTTCTTTGGATCAGCTTAAAATTTCTGCTTATGTGTTTGCTATATTGCTATAGTTGCCTTCCCAACTGATATTTATGTATTTATGTATTTATTTTTGATCAGTTTTCCTGGTATTCTTTTTACTTTAAATTTATTTTATTTTTACAGTGTTCCAAGATTCATTGTTTATGCCCCACACCCAGTACTCCATGCAATACTTGCCCTCAGTACCCACCACAAGACTCTCCCATCCCCACACCCCCCCTCCCTCCAAGTCCCTCAGTTTGTTTCTGTGTCCAAAGTCTCTGTTGTTTCATTTCTCTCCCTGGATTACCCTACTTCCCATTTACTTTCCTTCTCCTACTGTCCTCTAGGTTACCCCTTAGCACCTCAAGTAAGTGAAACCATGTGATACTTGACTTTTTCTACTTGACTTATTTCACTCAGCATAATCTCTTCCAATCCAGTCCATGTTGCTACAAAAGTTGGATATTCATCCCTTCTGATGGAGGCATAGTATTCTATTGTATATAAGTACCACATCTTCTTTATCCAGTCATCTGTTGAAGGGCACCTTGGCTCTTTCCAAAGATTGGTGATTGTGGCCATTGCTTCTATGAACATTGGGATACATATGGCCCTTCCTTTTACTACATCTGTATCTTTGGGGTAAATGCCCAGTAGTGCAATTGCAGGGTCATAGGGTAGTTCTATTTATAATTTTTTAAGGAATATGCACACTGTTTTCCAAAGTGGCTGTACCAGCTTGCATTCCCACCAACAGTGTAAGAAAGTTCCCCTTTCTCCACAGCGTCTCCAACACTTGTTTCCTGACTTATTAATTTTGGCCATTCTGACTGTTGTAAGTTGGTATCTCAATATAGTTTTGATTTGAATTTCCCTGATAGCTAGTGATAATGAAGATTTTTTCATGTGTCTGTTAGCCATTTGCATATTTTCTATGGAGAAGTACCTCTTCATGTCTCCTGCCCATTTTTTGGTTTGAGTAGTTCTTTATAGATCTTGGATATCAGCCCTTTGTCTGCAGTGTCTGTCATTTGCAATTATCCTCTCACATACGTGGGTTGCCTCTTTGCTTTGTTGACTGTTTCCTTTGCTGTACAGAAGCTTTTTATTTTGATGAAGTCCCAAAAGTTCATTTTCGTTTTTGTTTCCTTTGGCTTTGGAGACTTGTCTTGAAAGAAGTTGCTGTGGCCGATGTCAAAGAGGTAAAAAAGACCCTCAATCACTAAAGAATTGCTGAAGAAAAACAAAGCTCGGGGCATCACATTACCTGACTGAGGGCATTATTACAAAGCTGTGATCACCAAGACAGCATGATACTGGCACAAAAAAAGACAAATAGACCAACGGAACATAGAAGAAAGTCCAGATATGGACCCACAAATCTATGGGCAAATCATCTTTGACAAAGCAGGAAAAAATATCCAGTGGAAAAAAAACAGTCTCTTCTATAAATGGTGCTGGGAATATTGGACAGCTACATATAGAAGAATGAAACTAAAACCATTCTCTTATACTACACACAAAGGCAAACTTGAAATGGATGAAAGACCTCAATGTGAGGTGAGGCAGGAATCTTTCCCAACTGATTTTTTTTTTAAGAAATATTTTATTTATTTGACAGAGAGAAACACAGAAAGAGAGGGAACACAAGCAGGGGGAATGAGAGTGGAAGAAGCAGGCTTCCTGCCCAAGCAGGGAGCCTGATGTGGGACTCGATCCCCAGTCTCTGGGATCATGACCTGAGCAGAAGGCAGTTGCTTAACCAACTGAGCCACCCAGGTGCCCCACCCCAACTGATTTTTAACAGAATATTCTTACCTTGGGACTTATAACACATAATTTATGACTAGGTACTCTGGCTTAGAGGTTAGTTGCCTGGGGCTTGTTTCCTTTATTCACTGTCATGAAAATAGATATTTCTTAAAACAAGATTAGAAAGGTCTTGAGATGGTTGTAGAGATTAACCATAATTTTGGCCAGAGTCTAACCTTGTCTGGGTTTGGCTTAGTAATAAGGCAATAACTGTATTTATAAGAAAGGTCAAAGTTTTGTGTTTTACCACCATTAAAAGCAAGGATACCAGGAACATTTATTGTCTTTTACTATAGAGGAAATAGGCACTCAACACAATCTAGCATTAAAATGCAATTGGTAGAATGCTTATTTCATACATCTTTAAATCTATTATATGACTCAAAGTGTTTACAAAGGCTGAGAAACCTGGTGCCCTCACGTTTTACCTACCATTATTCATATGGATTTTATAAGCTTACATAAGTGTTACAAGTCTCAAGGTAAGAGCATTCTGCTGCTGTTGCTTTTTAAAAGATTTTATTTATTTGACAGTGAGAAACACAGCTAGAGAGGGAACACAGAGGGAATGAGAGAGGGAGAAGTAGGCTTCCTGCCAAGCAGGGAGCCAGATGCAGGGCTTGATCCATGGTCTCTGGGATCATGACCTGAGCCAAAGGCAATGACTTAACCACCTGAGCCACCCAGGCACCCAAGAGTATTCTGTGAAAAATTAGTTGAGAAGGCAAGTAGCAATAGAATTTTCTTAATCTGACATTACCATTGAGTATTTACTTTTTTCTTCTAACACCTACTTCTTTTCCCTCCTTTTCCTCTTCACCTTTCATTTTTTTAATAGTTAAATTTTTTGCACTAGACTCAATTCTTATGGGAATTTATTTCATAAATGGCATGAATTAAGGATATAACTTTATTTGGCTTCTTTTTTCAAAAATAATCCACAGATAAAGCTTCTCTAATAAATATCCAAGGAGGACTTCTTTAAAAACCTGGTAAAATAATTCTAAATTTTTTCTAGAAAACTAATAACCAAAAATCAATAAACACAGGATTGATGTATTATATATTAAAATATATGATGAAATTCCAATAATTAAAATAATTTGGTTTTAAGTCAAGAATCAGTAACTAGATCAATAGAAAAAGATTACCTCAAAGTGAACTTCCACATAAAATAGGAATATTATAAACCAATCAGTAAAGAAAATTATTTAATGAATGGTCCTAGGTCAATTGATTATCCATTTATCCATTCTTATTATGTTAAATGTATAAGTTCCTTCTCATTCAGAGATATTTTATAAATATAATTTATATTTTTTTCATATCTTAAATTTTATACATAGCACTTTTAACCAACTGGCATCACTGCATGATGTCGTGAAGTAAGAATTAAAGTTTGATTTTTTACAATAATTTATTTTATTTTTTCAGTGTTCCAAGATTCATTGTTTATGCCCCAAACCCTTGTAAAAGCACTTACTAACTCATTTTTACTCACTGATTTTTTATGCCTCATTTTGTTCACACATTCACATGTACATACATACACTGATTAAACTATTTCTAGGCTACCTAGTTTGCACAACAAAAACAGGACATATTCCAGTAAGGAAGACAGAGATTTTTTTCAGAGTAATTAAACTAAATGGTATAAGTAGCAGAGAAAATCTTTTCTACCTCTACCCACAGTTGAAATGATAGGATTCACTAAGGTCCAGCTATGATTCTTTATTCTATTCTTATTCTTTTTTATGTGACTTCATCTATTTTTATGGCTTTTAATATCATTATTATGAAATGACCCAGAATGCATATATCCAGTTCTGACATTTTCCCTAATCCCAGGACTTAGGTAATTCAAGTGACAAGCATGACGTAGTTATTTGAATATTTCAAAGGCATCTCAAATTTAATATGATCAGAAAACCAGTCTGACTTTCCTATAAGCATGGATATCCCAGTTTCCCTCTTGACAGAGCATCCTCCCACCAGTTGGGCAAAAAAGAAATTAGCTGTAATCCTCCATCTCTTACTTTCACATCTGACCTCTCACAAGATCTGTCAATTTTTTCTCTGAAATATATCTGATGTGTGTCTAAATCCTTCCATTTATACTAATTTTCACACACCATGCTTCTATTGTCTCCCACTGAATAATATCAGTGGCTTCAGAGTGCTCTCTCTGCTGTTTTATTTCATTTTATTTCATTTTCTTTTTATTTCATTTTATTTTTCCTTCTTTTTATTTCATTTTAATAGTCATTCATGAATGAATTTAAAAATTAGTATCCAAAAATGCATTCCAAAGATTATCGTCTCTGCACCCCATGACCTATGCATTCAAATAACAACTACCTTCTAGTTATTTTTAAAATTTTCAGAAAATATACCTTTATGTTTCTTAATACCAAAGGTACACAGACATAACTTCCTGTTATGGTAAATAAATATTTATTTATGTATTTATTTAAGACCTCCTCATTTTTATCATCCTTGATGGTATATCATGATTTTTTATATTACCAGTCTTTACTAGGAATATGTAAATATTTTCCACTGCTGAGGCAACTAGAGAACCATGATTCTATTTCCTTTACTCCATGAATATTTAGGATTTTTAAAAAGTTAGTAGACCTTATTTTCCCATTTCTTCAATTAGATCCATCATGTAATCTATCAAGTATAACCCTTAAAAAGTTAACTATATTAAGAAATCCTTTGTTCCTTTTTATCCTAGAGACTTTTCCTGGAGTACTCCATCATCCTGTTCCAGACTGGAGAGGTGGTTCTCTGGGCTCAAAGCTCAAGTGTCCTGCTAAGACTTACCTTTGCTGAAATCCTGTGTTAGATACTGTTTCTAAGCTTTCTGTTGCCTTCTTCATGATCCATTCTCTCATTTTGCTAAGAGATCTCATTTCTTTGGCAGTCAACATTTAGAGTCCAGACCTGTTGCAAATGATTTTTGTTCTTTCCCCACACATTATTAATAGTTTTGTATCCACAGAATTCTAGGTTTAAAATAATTTTCCTTCTTGACCATTGAAGTCATCCTTCATTTGTATTCTAGCAAGCTGTGTTTCTTCTGAAAATATTCATGTCATTCTGGTTCACATTCCTTTACTGCCTCTTTGGAAACTTGCAAATAAAGCTGATAAAGTATCTTTGGCATTTTAAAATTCATTTTCCTACATATTGGTAGATTATTTTTACTTTATTCCTTGACTGCTTGGCTCTCTTTTTCTTTTGCCTTGCCTTTCCTTCCATTCTCTTCCTTTTATTTTTTCCTTTTTCCATCCTTCCTTCCTTGTCCTCTCTTCTTCCTGCCTCCTCTCCCCCTTTTTTTTTCACATCAAAGACTCATAGCTTTACTTCCTCAATGAAGACGACCTGAGAATACATAGTAGATATAATTCACACAGAAAAAGCAAAGAAACCTCCTTGCTAGTTTTCAAAATAATCAATGAGTTTTCCCAATATCCTATGAATATCATTAACATTTTGAAATTTATCATTATAGATTTATAGATTTTA